>JAODAL010008675.1:0-115971 GCA_025379985.1 Phyllomedusa bahiana | reverse complement strand
AACCCGCGACCCACAGTTTAAAAAAATGTGGAAGAAAGTTCTTTGAACCACCATTTTAGGGGAACGGGAATTGTTTTTCCTGTCCTGGACTGCAGCATGACCCTTAAATCTACATGACCCACAGATTAAAAAGTGCCATAAAAAGGAGTCTTTGAACCACCATTCTAGTTGAACTGGACATAGTCTATGCCTGTCCTGGACCGCAGCATGACCCTTAAATCTACATGACCCACAGATTAAAAAGTGACAGAAAAAGGAGTGTTTGACCCACCATTTTAGTTGAACTGGACATTGACTATCCTTGTCCTGGATCGCAGCATGCAGGTTGCATTAACCACTGAAGAACAGATTGTTCGTTACTGAGATTCACAGGGCACCGACCCAGCGATGACAGGCCTGACGGTCCTGCACCGCCCGTCCGCTGGCTTGCGTGTTGTCGCCAGCACTGGAAGGAGCACCTTCTCTTGTACCTCTACCTCCATGTACTACACCCCTCTTTGCTCGCTTACCACCTGCAATTCGCTCCATGTTCAGAAATATAAAAATGTAAAAGGTATGGAAGAGTTTTTGACAGTATCTTATTGAAAGACAGTAAATCACAGCTTTTCCCTTAAATACCACTAATTTCCTACAGCCAAACAGGTTAGAAACAAAAATTGTTTCTATCAAATATCTGTGAAATGTGGCCTGGTAGAAGAACCGTAACACAAAATCACCAGTGTTCTTCCTTCAGTCCCTGAGATTTACAACTGCCCAGTAGGTCTAGCAGTTGATAGTTTTCAACAAACTCCATCAACTGTCACGCCAAAGAGTTGCCTTTCCATCACAATACCAGCCAGAGTGCCTCCATCAACTGTCCCACCAGAGAGCGCCTCCCTTTATACAGTACCAGCCAGAGAGCGCCTCCATATTGTCCCAGCCAGAGTGCCTCCATCTACAATACCAGCCAGAGAGTGCCTGAATATACAGTACTAGCCAGAGAGTGCCTCCATCAACTGTCCCAGCCAGAGAGTGCCTCCATATACAGGGACAAACCACCCACAGGGATCAACTGTGATCTACAGGGACAAACCACCCACGGGATCAGCTGTGATCTACAGGCACCAACTGGGATTTACTTTGGACAATGCCCCACAAGGACCAACTGTGATGTACAGGACCAACCGCCCACAGGATCAGCTGGGGATCTACTGGACCAAACTGATCACAGAGATCAGCTGTGATTTACAGGAACAAACCAACCACAGGGATTAGCTTTTATCTATAGGGACAAACTGTGATCTACACAGACAAACCGACCACAGGGTTCAGCTGTGATCTACGGGGACACACTGCCCACAGGGATCAGCTGTGATCTACGGGGCACACTGCCCCAAAAGGGAATCAGCTGTGATCTATGGGGACAACCTGTGATCTTCAGGGACAAACCGCCCACAGGAATCAGCTGTGATCTACCACTATGCTTTTCTTTTCCCCCTCTTTAATCACAATCTCCACCTGCTCACACTTATTGCTTATCCCCAAACTCCCTCGCTGGACAATGAACTCTACATCCTCCCCCCTCATTCTACCCTCACACCTGTCTGCTGCCACCAACCCTTTTTCCCCACTGTTAATGCCCTCCGTACCAAACAAACCCTGCCAAACTACAGTCTATCCTACTCCCACCTGTTCACCCTTCTCACTTCTGGTTTCTAGGGTCATATCCCCCAACCCAGGGCCCCCCCCCCAGCACATTCCCACCATAGTCTCTGCCTCCTCGAACAGATTCACCACTACAAATTCCGCTAATCCCTTCAACCTGATACACATCCCTCTAGACTGATATCCCTATACCTCTCGTTGGAGCTCTCTGGAATGCACGGTCTGTATTTAATAAACTCTCATATATACATGACTTGTTCATCTCACACAACTTACTCTTCGTTGGTCTGACTGAAACCTGACTGACCCCCTCTGCACTCTCTCCCCTGCCGCACTCTTTTTTAGGCGGCCCCCAAACCCTTACCCACACTCTCCCGCCCTGGTAACAAGTGTCGGCCTCCTCCCGTCTGACACCCCTCCTTGTCCCCGCTCCACCTCTGCCTTCCCTCACACTCTCCTCCTTTGTGGTGCACTCTGTCCGTATCTACTCCCCCTCCAAACCTCCAAGTGGCTGTTGTTCTACCGACTGCCAGGCCCTGCCACTGGCCTTTCTTGACCACTTTGCTTCCTGGCTTCTCCACTTTCTTTCCACCACACCCCCCACTATCATCAGGGGAGACTTCAACATCCCAATCGACACCCCCCCCGTCTGCTTTCCAACAAACTCCTTTCACTCTGCTCTTCCTCTGACCTCTCTCAGTGGACCTCAGGAGCCACTCATAAAGATGGACACACACTGGACCTCATCTTCACCCGCATCTGCCCCCTATCTGACTTCTCAAACTCGCCCTACCCCATATCTGACCAGAACCTGCTTACCTTCTCCACCATCTTCACCCCACCTGCTCCTCCTGTCTCATATCCAGTACGACCCCGCAGGAACCTACAAGCCTCACCGTCTTCACTCTCTCTGACTCTCTTGCACCTCTTTCTACTATCTCCTCATTTAATGACCCAGACACAGCCACCACTTTCTACAACCACCACCAATCATCACCATCCTTGACTCAGCCCCGCTCCTCCACAACACAACAGAACTCGCAAAATCAACAGACAACCCTGGCACACAGACGCCACTTAACAACTGATGCGTGCTTCCAGAGCTGCCAAACGCCGCTGGAAGAAAACTCACTCCACTGATGATTTTGCCTTATACAAACAAGCACTGCATACATTTAAATCTGCACTCACCTCAGCCAAACAGGACTATTTAACACTTCTATATCCTCCCTATCCCACAACCCCAGACAATTATTCAAAACCTCAACTCTCTTCCCGTTCCACCAGCACCTCCTCCCTCATCCCTCCTTTCAGCAGACAACTTTGCCATTCACTTCCTTCAGCAGATCAACCACATCAGAGAAAGCTTCAGCCCCGCAGTCCCCACCACCCTCCTCTAAACCCCTTTCAAACTGCTCTTCCCCCTTAACTTGCTTCCCCACGGTCACTCATGACAAGCCCCTCCTCTCTAAATTTTCCAAATCCAACCTCACTACCTGTAGTCTTGATCCACTGCCAAACCCCCTCATCCCAGACCTCAGTGCTTCTATCATCCCAGCCCTCACCCATCTCTTCAACCTATCACTAACCTCTGACATCTTCCCTTCCACCTTTAAACATGCTACTATCACTCCAATCCTTAAAAAAACAACCCTTGACCCCTCCTCTCTGTCCAACTATCGCCCCATCTCACTGCTCCCTTTTGCTTCCAAACTCCTCGAGCAGCACGTCGATCTTCAGCTGTCCTCCCACCTCTCCGCCCACTCCTTTTCTTGACCCACAACAATCTGGTTTCCCCCCCCACCACTCTACCGAAACCGCCCTAACCAAAGTCACTAATACCTAGTAACGCTAAAGCCTCATGCCACTACTCTGTGCCCTTTTCCTCCCAGAAACCCGTCCTCCGCCTTTGACACTGTCGACCATTTCACCCCCTCAACAAATCCCTCTCTTGCCTCGGCATCACTGGACTTGCTCTTTCCTGGGTCTCCTCGTACCTCACTGATCGGACTTTCAGCATCTCTCATTCTCCGCTCCACCTCCTCCCTCCGGCCTCTCTCTGTTTTGGTGTCCCTCAGGGGTCGTCCTGGGTCCTTTACTCTTCTCTCTTTACAATCTTTGGCCTCATCAGCTCATAGCATCACACAGCTTTCATTACCACCTGTATCTGACGATACCCAACTCCCACATCTCTGGCCCAATGTCCCCTTCTCTACTCTCCCCGAATCCCTGATTTTTCTGTCCTCCATTTCCTCCTTCTTCTCATCACATCTCCTAAAACTAAATGTGGAGAAAACAGAACTCATCATCTTTTTCCCCCGTCCAATCTAACCCTGCCCCTGATCTCTCTATCTCCAGGCAACGGCTCTACACCTCACCTGTTCCGCAAGTCCGCTGCCTTGGGGGTAATCCTAGACTCCACTCTATCTTTCAAACCACACATCCAAACCCTCACCTCTGCCTGCCGCCTCCACCTGAAAAACATCTCTCGCATCCCCCATTTCCCCAACTATGACACTACAAAAATGCTGGTCCTTGCCCTTTGTCATCTCCCGCCTAGACTACTGCAACATCCTTCTCTGGGCCTCCCAGCTAGCACCCTTCGCTCCCCTCCAATCCCTCCTTAACTCTGCTGCCCGTCTTATCCACCTCTCTCCCTCGCTACTCCTCTGCCTCTCCCCTCTGCAATCCCTTCACTGGCTTCCCCTTGCCCAGCGAATTCATTTCAAGCTACAACCATGACCTACAAGGCTCTCCATGACCTCTCCCTCCATATATCTCTGGCCTAATTTCCAAATATCTCCCCTCACGCAATCTCTGCTCCTCACAGGACCTTCTCCTCTGCTCTCCCCTTATCAGCTCCTCACACAACCGTCTCCAAGACTTCTCCCGTGCTTCATCCACACTCTGGAACTCACTTCCCCAACACATCAGATTCTCCTCCACTTTCACCAGCTTCAAAAGCAACCTGAAAGCCCATTTCTTCAGGCTTGCCTATAACCTACACTAACCTTTTTGTCACTACTTCCTCCACAAACATGTCTGCCCCTCACCTCCTGTCTCTTTCCCCCTCCTTGTAGATTGTAAGCCCTCGCGGGTAGGGTCCTCTCTCCCTCTGTCATGCAAATTGTCATTAATCACTTATCATTGTACTCGTTTGACTTATGTTATGTATGTAACCCCCTTGAATGTACATTGCCCTGGTATCAATGGCGCTTTAAAATAAATAATAATAATAATAATAATAATAATAATAACAAACTATCGTACAAATGCACGATTAGTGCCAAACTGAGACGCACTAAGTGAAATAGAAGTATTGAAAAGTTATATTGATTACAAATGGCGGTTTTGCCACCACTGACAACAGGCGTAATTTACTATAAAAAATGGATCACACAATATGCTGTAACAGTCCACTCACGTTTGGACGCCCTCCTGGGCTGTCCTGGGGTATTTTGCTCTCTGGATGGCCGTCTTTTATAAACGAATGGCACACCGACACCAGGCTTCTTTAAACTGGCCTCAGCCAGCTTTATTCAGGCACAGAAAAAGGCACAGTAGTACACTGGAAAACAACACAAAATAAACCCTCGGCCGTCTGACCACTAGCTAAACAATGTTAGCGTCCCTCTCTAATCTGTGGTCTGGACCTACTGTCCAGTTCCCACCAACACTATACAGTCCCTGTACACTCTAGGCTGTCCTCAAACCTCTGGGGGGCCAGAGCTCTCTCTAGCTCCTCTGTTGCTACACTCTCAGGTGGCAGACCACGCCCCCTGATTACCTGGAGCAGCAGGCTTTTATAGGCCTCCAGGGCCATGCCAAAAACATGTGCTGGAACACGGGAAGTAGACACCCACCCAACACATTGCCTATTCCCAATAAGAGCCGACCCAGAAATAGCTATAGACGGCTGCCAACCGCACACTGTGACTGACAGCAAAAATAGATGGCTCTTATCCCACCAAGGCCAGGTAACCTTGGTGGCGTGTTGCTTGTGGATATTATGTATAGCTCCACTTAGTGGCAGAAACATGCAACTGCTTGTGTCGCTCTGCCACAATGCGTGCAACTGAGCTCTCTGAGCCAAACAGATGCACGGACTGCAATAAGAGTTTTTACATTTTATATGGATTAATATGGCGGCCTTCGCACCACTGACAACAGGCGTAATTTACTAGGAAATATGTATAACTCAATTTGTGTACAACTGAGCTCTTTGCGGCAAACAGACGCACGGACTTCAATAAAACGATTTAAAAGTTATAGGGATAAGTTATTCCGGTTTTTGGGAACACTGACACGCAGTGATTGCAACAGAACTGAAAAAACAAGGAACAACTTCAACTTCTATCAGAGGTCTGCTGGCCAAAAAAGTGATAAAAAACAATACTTTTTCAATTGAAGATCACAGAACACACTGAGCTGCAAAATATCTTCCTTTCAAATGCCTCTCCTCCTGATGCCCCCACCCCCCGCGGCCATCCATCCTCCCCCCCGCAGCGGCACACACCAGTAGATACCCTTAAAATTTTCTCTAACTCAGTAAGAAGTGAAATTCTCTAATCTAACTCTATTCTTTGTTTTTAGGTGTATGGTTTCTTGTATTAGAAGAGACTATCTCTCAGAGCTGTTAGAACAGCTATTGGTTTAAACGCAGACAGACACGTCCTGCTGTGAAGTGGCGTAGACAGAGAGTAAGCTCAAACAGGAAATGCAGTTGCATAGATAAAATGAGGTCACGTGATTTTTGCAGCCAATGAGATCCATACACCGTAAAGTGCTGACGTTGTACATCCTCCTCACCCTCCTCTATCCTCAGAGCTGATTGGCTAGCCGCCATAATGACAGGAAACGCTGAAAATGGCGCGATAGTAATAGATTATCTGTAAGATTTTCACCTAAACTATCACGTGATCGAAAATTTCCGATAAGCCCAAAAACCATGCTGATTTCAACTTTTGTCGATAATATCGCTCATCCCTAGTTCCAACCATAAGAAAACAAAGCATAAAATACATTTACGCTGGTATCTACCTCCTACTAGGTTAGAACATAATGTACCCAAGCTCTTGAGACTTATGCTGGAAAGGCTGCTGGTAACAGGGGAGTATGCTTCATGTGTAGTGGTGGTGTCCTGAAATTAGGAAAGTTTGGGACTGACTGAAGTCACCAACTTCAATTTTAAACTAACCCACCAGCTAGCAATCCTAGACATAGGTTTGACTGATATCCTTACCTTGTACAGGACGGTCTTTTTTATACTTTCATAGCTGCCAGAACCTCGATTTCTCAGCTCTTGAAGGATCCCACTGTTCCCACCATTAAAGAAGTTAGGAGACACATTAATTATAATTGTGCATACTATCTATCAGACTCTCCATATCTATGCCTTAAGAGACAACTTCTCTGATTTCCTTGGATGTAATCTAAATACTATACTCCTTAATGTAATTGCTTTGTGCTATTATAGCAGTTAGTATGCCCTTTGTTAATATTCCCTCTCATACCTCCCTATCCTAATGTCACTCTTCAATTGTTCTTGCTCTTATTATGCCTACTACATTTTGCACTTTATGTTATTCTTAGTTTGTTTAAAGTTCACATGCATCCTGATCATTTTATTCCAAATAACTACTGTGATCGCCTTTTGTTTTCATGTGAAAATTCCTGGTTCTTTGTGGTTAATTCATTACCGTTGTTACATTTTACTATGCTTTATCACCAAGAAAACATGTTTCAAGAACTGAAAATCTGTGAAATAGCTGCCACAGACACCAGCCACAGCAGGAACAGATAAAGGCTTTAAGAAAGCTTAAACAATTACTTTCGATAAAATAATATTAATACGTACTGTAGATGTAAATAAAACTCTTGCTAGAATGTAGATTCAGTCTGATTGCAATTTGGGATGAGGAGTAAAATATGCTTTTTAGGCATACGTGCCTACTAGTGTCCATGGAAAGGCTGGGACTTATGTAAATTCTGCCCAAAATTGTCATTCCTGGAAGCTAGAGAGAATTCCTGGATGAAGTATAGGTGTTTCTGGTTGAGATCTTGGTATTTCTGAGGGTTGGGCCTAATGAAACAGTTGCCAAGTTTGCTTTTAGGGTAGATTGGCTTATGCCTTATAGGTTTCATATTTTGGATCAATAGAGGGACACAATATTTTAAAATTACCTTTGTCTCTTATTCATCTACTATACATCTTCTAACAGGAAAGAAGTGAGTATAAATATCCCATCCCAGCCAGGGATTGGCTCAGGTAATTAATCATTAAAGTTCCATATAAAAACTTTGGCTGAGCCTGGAAAGAGACAGAAACAGCGACAGCAATAACCACATTGCTCACAGCATCTCATCCCACCCCCCCTTGTACGAGGGACCACTGGACCTATAGGTCTAGAACAAGGTTTACAAGGGAATTTCGTGTGGAATGACCTCACCAGTTAAGTAGTATGAACAGACCGGGCAGAAACCCAGGTTCTTTCATCCAGCCCATAACCTTCCCAATTCCTAACCCGCCGAGACTCCACAAGTCTCTCCACTTCGAATTCCAAATCCACCTCCATCTGGACTGGAGGAGAAGGTTCTTTTCAAGAAATTACTGGAGGTACACATTTTTTGAGGAGAGACTTATAAAAAACGTTGTGGATCCACAAGGTGTAGACAAAAGGAGACCAGATTAATAATATGAGTAATTGGGTAAGTGTCAACAAATTTAGGAACCAATTTGTGACAGGGCACTTTACATCTCATGTTTTTCGTAGCAAGCCTTGTACCCCACTGCACCAGTGCATCTTTAATCAGAACTCTTCTTTTGATTTAACTGTGATTTTTTCAGATTCGATAGAACCCGGTCCCAAATTCTGCACAGTTTCTTTGACTCTACCTCTAGCTCAGGGTAATCAGAAGACAAGTGAGAACCAAAGCGAGGATGAAACAATGAGATATTGATGGAAATATTGTGATGATTATTAATGGCAAACTCTGCTAGAGAAATATATGACAGTCACTTAGCTTGATTATCCACACAATAGTGCTTTAGGTACTGCTCAAGAGTCTGACTAAAATGCTCTGTTTGACCATTCATCTCAGGATAGAAATGGAAAACTGGATTCTGAGTTTAGTACCGAAGAGCTTCCTTAATTTAGCCAGGAACTGCACACCCAGTTCAGAAACAATATTCTCAGGAATCCCATGAAGGCAAACGATATGATCAATAAACATACAAGACAATATTTTCAGAACTATGAAGCTAAGACAATGGCACAAAATGATACATTTTGCTGAAAATGATCAACAATTACCCAAACTACTGTCTTACCCTCAGAAAGGGGCAAAACTGTAATAAATTCATGGACAAATGAGACCAGTGCCTTTGGGGAAGAGGCAAAGGATGAAGTTCCCCTATAGGCTGGGCGCGTGGAACCTTTAACCAAGCACAAGTCCAGCAGACAGATACGCAGGCGCTAACATGACAGAACATGGATGACCACCAGTAGGAACAAGAAATAAGTCTTTTACTTCCTGCTATTCCTGGATGAACATAAAGAATGGAATTGTGCAACTCATTGCACAGCCTAAATCTGAACTGTGGTGGTACAAATAACTTCCCATTGGTAGTAGATGGTATAGCTAATTGCTAAAACTGCCTAATGTCACTGGCAAGGTCGGGAGAGACCGCTGAGACTACAACACCATTAATTAGAATGGGTTTAGTCGGTAATTCAGAAGACTAAAGCTACAGGACAATGCGTCAGCTTTAACGTTTTTGGAGCCAGGTCTGTAAGTAACAATAAAGTCAAACCTAGTAAGAAAAAATAAGACCCACCTAGCCTGTCTGGGATTGAATCTCCTAGCGGATTTGATATAAGTTGGGTTCTTATGTTCAATGAGTACAGTAATCTGATGTCTCATTTTATGACGAGAAGTTCCTGATTCCCAACGTCATATTTTTTTTCCATAGCAGAGAATTTATGTGAGAAAAAGGCACAGGGGTGTGGGTTAGTCAAAGAGGGAGGCCCTTGCAACAGAACTGCCTCCACTCCTACTTCGGAAACATCCATTTTGACAATAAAGGGACATGAGAGATTGGGTTGAACCAGAACAAGGGCTTCAGTAAAACACTTCTTCAAGGTTTCAAGGTTCACTAAGATTTGCACCTTTTTTGTGAGGTCTGTCAAAGGTCTGGCTATGGATGAAAAGTTACGGATAAACTTTTTGTAATAATTGGTGTACCTCAAGAAGTTCTTCAAAGCTTTCAGGGAGTTTGGCTGTACCCAATCCAAAATAGCCCGATCCTTGATGGGATCCATACATAATGCATGTGGTATGAGAATATAACCAAGGAAATGTAACTTTTGAACCCCAATGAGACATCCAGTTTGACATACAGATGGTTCTCCCTAAGAATCTGAGGGCTGTATTCTATACGAGAAGAACAGTCAGGGGAAAATAACAAAACATTATCCAGATAAACAATAACAAACTGCCCAATGAGATTCTGGAAGATTGCATTAACAAAGTTTTGAAAGACCGCAGGTGCATTACTTAAGCCAAAAGGGCATAACCAAATACTCATAGTGCCCATCAAGGGTATTAAAAGCCATCTTCCACTCATCTCCATTGTGAATACAAATTAAATTATATGCACCCTATAAATCAAATTTGAAAAACCAGGCCATCCCAGATATCTGGTTATACAGCTCTGGGATGAGGGGAAGAAGATACTGACTTATAACAGTAATTTTATTAAATTCTCAGTAGTCTATGCAAGGCCTGAAACCTCCATCCTTCTTTTTGGCAAAGAAGAACCCGGACCCACAGGGAAGGTAGAGGAGCAAATATGGATCTTACAAAGACTATCCTTAATATAATCTTTCACAGCCTCTCTTTCTGGTGTAGAAAGATTATATATAGGAAATGTACCATTCGGAAGTAACCCAATGGCACAGTCATAGGGTCTATTTGTTGGAAGAGATTCACAGCCTGTCTCAGAAAACACATCAGAAAATTCTTTCATAAACTCAGGTAAGGATGAGTCACTGGGAGAAAGAGTGGACAACGAAAGTGTTAGACAATGTTTATGGCACCTAGGACATTGAGTAATGTCAGCTTTCTCCCAATCAATATGAAATTGCAACCATGGCAGCTCCAGAACTACATCTGTAGGTAATCAGAAATAGGGAAGGCACACCAATTGAGATAATATTGTAGTTGGTGCAAGTCAAAGTAGGAACAAGTCCTCCAATATGTAAGACAGTGATTGACTGCACACAAAACTTCTTTATGATGCAAAAATAATTCATTTATTTATATATCCACAGGCTCCAATAATTCAAGGCAAAGAAAGGTGACTTGACATAATCGACGTTTCGGTCGGCAAAGACTTTTATCAAACAGTCACGTTTGTCACAAGAAGGAAAATATAGCAGGGCCGTAGCCCTAAGGGATATTGGGAGCCAAGGGTCTTGGCTCCCGATATCCCTTAGGGCTACGGCCCTGCTATATTTTTCTCCTTGTTGCCGACCGAAACGTCGATTAGGTCAAGTCACCTTTCTTTGCCTTGAATTATTGGAGCCTGTGGATATATAAATAAAAATGAATTATTTTTGCATCATAAAGAAGTTTTGTGTGCAGTCAATCACTGTCTTACATCTGTAGGTAAGTTATCTAATACAAAAATAAAATACCTTCAGAGTGTAGAGACCCTATTTTTAAGTTAACCATAGGAGTGTGGAACTTCATTGCCCCTTGACAGAGAGGGGTGTTTTCTATAGCAGCCACATTAACTGGGGTTATGAGAGGCAATAATGGGATACCCAGTGTGACAGCAACACGTGCATCCAGGAAATTCACTGCAGAACGACAGTTGAGAAATGCATTGCCAGAACAACTGTGGTTACTATATGCAATACAAGCAGGTAAAATAACTTTTTGCGTCACAGTGTGAAATACCTCACCACTTTGGTGACCTTCCAGAGAGCCACCTTGGTTCTGGAGTTTATCATTTCTTTATATGGATCCACCGCCTCGTTAGGTGTGGAGGCAAGGAGAAGGATCTCAGGATGTTCCCTTTGACGCTTGCATATCCGACGGTCGAGGCATAGTGCAAGGGTTCAGGATAGCTGATCAAGAGATCCTAAAGAGTCTCTGACAATCCCTGCAGAGAAAGACACCGGAACACTGGATCATTCCACTGTGAGGGCAATGACCAGCGCCTAAACTCAAAACAGTAATCCTCCACTAGTCATGGCCCATGGCAGAGAGACAAGAGTTTAGTCTCGGCTACTGACTGGATGTCCAGTTCATCATACAGAAGCCCCAGGGCCTGAAAAATTGAGTCCACAGACAACAATTCTGGGGAGCCAGGTTTCAAAGAGAAAGCCCAAGCTTGTAGAGTCCCCTGTAGCAGGGAGATGACAAATCCCATTCATTATTTCTCAATTTCTGATGAGCGAAGCCTAAGCAGAAAATACACCCTGCAGTTTTCCCGGAAAGTCATGAAGGTACTGCAGTCACCAGAAAGATGATCTGACAGGTTTAGCTTAGGCTTAACAGCTAGGTACATAGAAGCCACATTCTGGGAGGACTACTCCAGCAGCGGGATCCTCTGTGCTAGGTCTTGCACCAACTTTGTCAAATCATGCATTTGGTACACCAGTGCCTTAACTGGTTCCATAATCAGGAGGGCACTGGTGTCCAGAAAATAATTGTGCCTGTTGTTCTGTCAGGGATACCTTAGTCTTTCCTTGGCTTACCCTACCTATGCAGAGCAACCGTCCCGATATACGGGTCATGCACTCGTGTCTATTCTGAGCAAGCCCTTTACTGTATATGAAACAGGCCAGGCAAGCCATCAGGGCTTGACATAAGGATTCAAGAACACTGTGAAGTTTTGATTTTTTTTTTGCACTTGAAGAACACATTAACATAAAAATGTCATAAAAATATGTGACTTCTTCTATGCAGTAAGTGGTTCCCAATTAAATATTTTTTTCCCAACAGTAAACTTTATTTGATATAGCTTCCATTTGATACAAAGTTACATTGATAGTGTAGTTGAAAAAAGACATATGTCCATCAATTTCAACGAAGGGTAGGGAATGATGTGGATGAAGGAAGGGGTAAAATTGTATTAAAGTATCCAAATGGGACAGTGTGACTTTCACATTTTAATAAACCTAAAGCCATAGCTGACAACTTATTTTTCACCTTTTTCTAGATAACAGGTTTGGCCTGATCTGAATTTTCTTAGCAATGATAGACAATTGTGGAACTAACCACAAGCTTGTGTGTGCAATCAATAAATTATAACACTTCCTTTTAACCAAAAAATGGAAAACTATAGAACTTAGAAGATATTTATGATGTATATTTATAATAAACGCAAAAATATTTATAAAACAACCACTCACATGCCTACTATCAATGAGAGGGTGGTTGCTACTATTACAATTGCATATACATAAGGCTAAATAAAGGGTGCCAGTTGTACAGTTACGTATAGTACACCAAGCTGGCTTACAATGAATTGTTGATGCCTCTTCTAGTCAATTGGATGGGCTGCCCAGCACAGTTCAGGTGTACAACACAAAATACTGACACCCTTTGCTCTCCAGTATTAGAGGGCAAAAAAAAAATACTGGAAAAATATCAAATATAAGGTATTAGTTGATGCAGTGGCCACTTTATTCTCAAGCTCGCAACCTGTGTCAAGGGTTCTCATTATCTTAAAAGTCTCCCTACACTTGCATTACTAGCAGAAAAAAAAATCACACTTAAAACACGATGGCATACTAACAAGTCTAATTAAATAATCCCAGTAGGAGGCAATATAAGCCCCAGTGCTATATGGGAGAAATATAACAGGTGCAGATAACTAATGAGCAGTGGCTCACACACCCATACGCTAGGATGGGTTGGATGGGATTGGATGGGTTGTTACCGACATCTGGTGATACTTTAATGTCAAGTTAATGTCAATTAAATGTCAATAGCACCTTTAGAAATTTATTGGTGATGTGTTCAATACTTATTTCACCTACTGTATGGCTATACATATCCCTACTTGAACCATATGTGTTCGTTTTTGAGCATTAAAAAAGTTAGTAGGTATATTATTGTAATCTACTGAATGTTAGATTACAGGTTTTCATTTATTTCTATTGCCATCATTACACTAAGGAACTGTTTTATTTGGTCTATTAGATATAACTAAATCCAAAAAAAACGTAATTATTTTATAACTATGTTTCAATAACTTTAAGCACTTGAATTAATATGAATGTGAACTCCGTCTTACAAATTCCTACAGATTGTAGAACTTGAAAGAAAGCAATTTATCTGGAGAGCTGTAGCACAGTAGACTGGCAGTGGCAATCAAAACTTTTACACAGGGTTTCTAAGCTTTGTTAACTTAACCTTCTTTTTCATGAAGAGTAAGAGTAATTTTCATTTTTAAAAATGTTTTAACCACTTACTGACATGTAAGTGTTTACATATTAATGCCGGTAAGGAGCTATGGAGTGGGCTCGCTCTGAGACTCCACTGCACAGGTGGCGGGTGCTGGCTGCAACTCACAACTCCCACATGCTACTATCAACAGGGATCGGAGCTGGCTTTGATGCCTGCTTTTTAACCTCTTAAACACTATGGAATTTGAGGCTGCAGTGTCTAAATGAAAGGGAGATGGAGTGCACCTTTGCTCCCTTTCATAGCTGCCATGTTAGAGCTTCTGTTACTTGCTGCTTCAGCGCCATCTTCGTACACCCTTCTGCATTATCTAAGTAATGCAAAAAGGTGTAAAAGCAACCAAGTCCTCTAGTGGTCAAGAACCTCAGATGGACTACAGGTACAAATGTTGAAAAAAAAAGTTTAAAAAATAAAAAACATAAACCAATTTACATAAAAAAGTTACACATACTATAATTGCTATCACTGTGTCTGTAAAAGTCTGATCTCTTAAAATGACATAATATATCCCATACATTGAACACCACCAAAGAACAAAATGGTGTTTCTGCAAGAAATGAGCCCTCACTAAGGTCCATAGGTGGAAAAACAAAGTTATTTGTGGTGCTGCAGCACAAAGTTGAAAAAAAAGAAAGAATGCTTTTATTTTTAGAAAGCACTAAAACATTATGAAAATCCTACATATTAAATATCATCATAATCATATTAACCTGTAGAGTAAAGATAACACATCATTTATATTGAAGAGTGAACACAGTAAAATCAACCCCCCCACCACACACACAAAATAGCTTAGAGTAAGTTTCTTTTCACATTTCACCCCACTGTCATTTTTTTTTCCTAGCATTTTCTATGGTATAGTCAATGGCTCCATTAAAACGATGTATTGTCACACGTAAAACAAGCGCTCATAGGTCTATGTAGATGTAAAATAAAAAGTTTTGGTTCTTGGAAGGCAGAGAGGGCCAAATATTATGACCATACAGGGGGAAGGGCTATGGAATCTATTAACTTGAGCACTGCTGCATGTAAATATTGTTTTGTTTTTTAAGTTTAGATGGGCCTCTTTTTAACCGCTTAAGCACCAGGCCTGAAAAGGTCTTAATGACCAGCAATTTTTTTTTCATTTTTGCCTCCTTGCATTTCAACAGTCGTAACTTTTTTATTTTTTCAATGACACAATTGTATGAGGGCTTATTTCATATGAGATAAGTTTTTGAAGGCATAGTCTTAGTTTACATATAAAGTACTTCAGAATTGTTTACAATTTTTTAATTAAATTGGTTTTTAATTATTTTTTTACACTATTCACATTTCACACTAAGTAACCTGTTAAATTAATTCTACAAGTTATTATGGTCATGTGGATACCTAATGTGTATAGGTTTTTTTGTGTAATGTCTTATCTCATGACTAAATTAAAATCTATTGACCAATTTTTTGTTGAAAGTTAATCTTTGTAGTGAGAAAACCCATTTGAGGTCTTTAATGTAGAGAAAACTCCAACACTACACATTGTCCTGGAGTCAGAGCATTCTTTGTTTCTTTTTTAAAGCAAGTAGCTAGAAGACCATCAATTATTCATTAAAAAAGCTATGTTAAAAAAGCCCAGAAAATCCTTTCATTTACTATGCCAATATCTTACTGATTACTGGTCTCTGCAGAAGTTCAGTCTGCAGGAAAAAGTTAATCCAGGGATGAACTAAGTTCTTTAGGAAACATTTAATAAAATGCCCTCTAATATGTTAATTACCAGCAAAGGAGAGCAGAATTAAATGATCATTTACAGAAGCGCAGTTTTATTTAAAATGTACTTTGATGTAGTTTGAACATGAGAGAACCATTTTAATAGCCTTTCCTTTTCTAAAAGATAGCGCTAATAGTTACAGACCCAAAACCATTTGGCCATTTTGAAGCACTGATCAGTCCAGCTTTAATAGCTTGGGATATGGTAGCACTTTTGAAACATATGAAATCCCATAATGACAGGTGTAATCCATGACTCATAAAGTGAGTGATGTGCTTCAAATTTAGTTTGAGCTGGTCCTGCCCAACCCAAGGTTCACCAGCCATTGTAGGAGAATCATGCAACCAATCACCAGCCTTTTTCCAGCTAGGAAGTGTGTCATTCAATTGAATAATGTGGTCAGCACGGTGGCTCAGTGGTTGTCATTGTTACTTTGCAGCACTAGGGTCCTGGGTCCAGATCCAACCATGGACAACATCTGCATGGAGTTTATATGTTCGGATGTTTGAATGGCTTTCCTATAGGTTCTTCGCTTTCCTACCACATTAAAAAACATACTTATAGGTGAGCCGCAAAAGGAATATTGATGAATACCAAGTGGCATTATAGTCTGGGTATAGTTAGCCAGATCATGCTAGGGGTGTAGAGCTAACCTTAGGTTAAAATCATAAAAGTAGAAAAATAGCAGCATAAATCATCAAATTATGCCAGGTGTTTACTATATGAGGGTAAGAGATATTTTTATTACCTAACCACTAATTATCAATAACTATAAAATTAAATATAAAATAGGGCAACATGTTTCTTTGGCATGCAAAACCAGTTTCCTCATGCAATAATCGCGGCTGTTTCAGTGCAGGCAATTTATGGTGTTTTCTCTTACCTCTTGGCAGCATCTGTGTAAATGGTCGCACTGTCCATAAGAGTATAATTGTAAATGATGCCCTAGTCTCACCTTGGCTTACCCTGCCTAAGTAGGGCAACCGCATCGAAAAGGGCGACCCTGCACTCGAACCTCTCCCTGAGCTGTACCTAGTAAAATGTGTGCCAGACAGAAGACAAACATATGACAAACAAAGAACAGACACCACAGATAACGAATAAAGAATAATCATATGGGCCAAACCAGGAGTATGTGAAGTACCAAAGGACAGAACAAGAGAGTAACCAGAAATACAAGAAAAAAAGCTGAGAAACAGCAAAACGATGCAGTAGAGCAAAACAGACACCTAGGACACAAAAAGCAATCACCAGCAGGGCAAGGCAGACAGAAAGCGGTTTAAACCCCGATCCAGCCAGGGATTAGCTCAAGTGCTTAACCCATTAAGCACCAAGCCACACCCTGGATGAGGCTGCAATAAAATCCTTAAAGCACCAGTAGCGCAGTCCTGACAATAATGTTCTCAAAACAGTAATCATTGGCCACAAAATAGAAACAAAGTATATAACAGACCCAAACATTTTGTGTATATAGGTTACAATGTATTTGATTTTATTATTAATTACTTGTACCAAAATGAGCGGGAGCCGGAAATGGGGGGGTTTTCCCTAATTAGTGCACCCCAAGCGTGTGGGAAAAGGGAAAAGGGTGCATGTCCTAAGGTGAGGTTCACACGCTTTTTAACCTAATTGTGGAATTTTTCCCCCGCAATTACGGCTTGATAGGGGCGGGGCGGGGGACGGGGGGGGGGGCGGCAGTCGACGGCCCCATAGACATGCATTATCCACGCGCTACCCCACGGGGATAATGTGCTAAAAAACCCAAAAGAGGAAGAAATGGAAAAACTTAATTTTAATACGTGAAATAAAAAAGAAGAAAAAACGCCCCCAATCATTTAAAAAAAAAACACTTAAAAAAGTGAAGGCTCACCGTGGGAAAACGCGGACAAAAAATTGTTTTATCCCTATTAGGCCCTTTAAATTTGCAGGAGCTATTGACCCCCTAACCCTCCAAACAAATCAGAAAATCGCCCCGAAAAGGGCGACCCCGGGCAGGATGACCTGCAAACATTCCCCCTATACAAAAACCCTATGGCCCCCATCCCAAAACATTTTACGATCCTCTAAAAACAAACCATCAGGGGATGATAAAATCAGGGAGCCCAACGGGAAAAGGGATATGGGTATATATATCCCCCCCCCAAGAACGCCTAA
Organism: Phyllomedusa bahiana; assembly: GCA_025379985.1. NCBI lineage: Eukaryota > Metazoa > Chordata > Amphibia > Anura > Hylidae > Phyllomedusa > Phyllomedusa bahiana. The sequence continues at coordinate 97,946 of JAODAL010008675.1, read as the reverse complement.
AAACGGAATCAATACTCACAATTTCCAATAAGTCAGCATAGTGCATGTGTTTGGTGAAGCAGGTAAAAAAGAGGGGGGGTACAGGCATCTAAAAACACAAAAATGAAAGCCAAACATAAGGGAAAGAATCCCACCATGGTGACAAACAACCAATTGAAAACAAAATAAAAAACTTTGCAAGGGAAAATCAAAAAAGGGGGTAATCCCGCCCCCTTTAAAGGGGGGTTTCCCAGCGGTGGCCCGGACTAGTGAGACCCCGAGAGGCTGGTCTGTACATTAAGGGGGGCGCGATGGGCGCCTGGGTAAAGTCACGGGCAGCTGCCCGTAAGCGACGTGGGCCCAAGATGCTCCATAGCAACGCCGGGCATGCGCGAGGCACAAACATATACATTAGAATGGCAAGCCTCAGAATGAAGCTGAGTGTTTTTAAACACGCGCTTCTAATTATAATGCACGGTTTTTTGGCAAAAACCCTGAAAATTGAGTTACCTGTGCAAATCAAAAGAAAATAAAGACAGATAAAACATATGTAAAAGGAAGTAAAGAATTTACAAAGAAAAGGGGAATGTTAAAATTTTACATAGAAAAATAAAAAGGAACAAACTAAAAAGAGTATTAATACAGAAAAAAAAATTTTTTTTATATTGTAAAAAATCTTACTTTTTGCACAAATTTGTTTTTGACTATTTAAGGAACCTACAGAAAAAAATGAAATCGAAATTTTCTTTTTCAGGCCAAAAAGGACAATTGTGTTTAGAGTGAATATCCAAAAAGCATTCTCTCTGAAGTAGCAATTGATTATTTCCAATCTAATAAAAAGGGGAATGCGATCAATGCCAACCAGCAGACAATTTATGTCACCATCTGCTCCGTCCTACATGGCGGAATAGAAGTTTCCTTTTGGTGAGAATGTACCCAAGTGTGCCATTCTGGCAAAGCTGTCGGGAAGTCTTGCCTATTATTGAGGCCACTATTACACTTAACATGAAATGATATGTGCCTTACAATTAAAAAAGTGATTGTGTCAAAATTTCTCTTATTGTTTTGTCTAAAAAGGGGGTAGTCTGGATCAAAAGGACAGAAGGAGCACTCCCCCACAACGGAAAGACCCTTTAGGCTTCCGTAACAGGTCTCTTTTTTTGGGGAAAGGCAAAGGGCTCCGTACTAAAAGATCGCGGGGGGGATGGATCCAAGGGGTTCCCTTAGATATGGGCCCTCCTAAAAAATGCCAAATTGCGGTCAAAAACCCCGCGAAAAATGGGGGGGGCATTGTCAAAGTGCCTTTAGGCGTATGCCCCGATTCGGTAGTGTCTTTCAGAATGCCCCCCCAAAAGGAGTTTAGTCTGATTATTATAAAAGCTTTTTTTAATGCCTGTCTCAAAATGAAGTCAGGGTAACCCTTTCTAGAAAATCTCGCTTAAAAAACCTGCCTCCCTCTTGAAGTCACAGGTTCGAAAATTCCGTTGACGAGGTATGTCCTCGGGTATACCCCTCTTGAGGGGAAACGGATGGTACTTCCATCGAACAGAGAGCTGGTGGCTGTCGGTTTACGATAAACTGTGGGACCAGCTCTCCTGATTGTTTTTTTTAAAAACCCTTTCATCAAGAAAGGGTAAAGGGGTCCGCCAAATTCAAAAATGAATCAAATTGGTGTTTTAAAATTGAGATGTTGTATATGGTGATAAATTTTTCCTTGTACCATTCCCCTATGTGAGAATTACAATGAACCTGAGCCATAAAACAATCTTTTCAGGGGAAAGGGGGGAGGGTTTTTTCACCCAAAAAAGGGGGCCTCCCCCCAGCGAGGTATAGGTTGGGGATAGGCGGGGGACACAATGCCCATGGGGTACCCCCTGCTGGTGGGAAAATTTCCCCTGTTAAACAAAAAAAAATTTTTTAGTCAAAATGAACTCCAATAATTCCATGCAAAGGCATTGTTATGTGAAATTTACCCCCGAGGGCAGGAAACTTTTAACTCCCCAGGCCCCGATTGTGTGGAATGGGGGTATATAAAGATTCCACTCGATACTAGCAAAAAAAACCTCAGAAATTTAAGGTAGGCCCTCTAGACTTTGAGTAGGGCTGTATTTTTCCTGATGTGGGGCAGTGATTCCCCAAAGGCGCTAAGTGTGATCAAAATACGTACCACAATTTTACAAGAGCATTATTTCCCGAAACTATGGGGGGTCCCTTAAGGGGAGTCGTCCCCTTGTGTACCTTTGGCAAAGCATGAAGGCTGCTACCCTAGGGAAAATTGGGATCAGAAAAACATCTCATGTTTATCAATTAGGTCACATTCCTTGGCCTTTGTCAACAGAGTCTTAAGTTCCAAATGAAAAAAAATTGGTGGATCAAAGTTTATATAAAAAAAGACACCGCGCCTTTTAAAGGGGCAAACTTAAAATATAAGGTTCCCCAAATTAAACACAAGCAATCCCCAAAAAAATCAAATTCCAAAATATGCAACCCCAGCAAAAAGTATAAAAAAAGTGTAAATCACACTGTAAAAGTGCAACCACTTCCCCAGAGATTCTCACGGGGGGTAACATCAGCCCGGAACCTGCACTAATCCCGGGTTTTTTTTTCTATTAGGGATTGCAGCAGGGGATTTCCTTGACGATTTTGTGCAGCTTGTTCCCGGAAACATGGGCTTTTATCTAAAGTTGTAGTTTTGGATCAAAGGGGTTATTTGGTTAGAGGATTTGTCAGACAAAAGGAATAACACATCTCCATATTTTCTGTGGTTTAAAAGACAATGTTGCCCCTTGTTTGAAAGGGTTTTTCACAAATCACATCTTTTTTGGATTTCCCGAGCCAATCGTTCCGATTTGGAAACATTGGCCTTGGACATAGTCTTGATTTTGGTTAAGTCTTTTAGTACCAGATCGAGAAATACATCGACACAAGATATGTCCCCAACTGGGGGCATTCTTGTGCTTCTGCTCTTAAGGTCTGTAAACGGACCCTTACCTAAATCATTCTGGGGAATTTAAGACAAGCCAAATAACAATCTGACATCCTCCAACATGTCAGGGGAAATTCCAAGGGCAGCACTTTCCTTTTTCTGTTGAATGGGAAAAAAATTTTTTCCAGTTAATTTTCCGGGAAATTAATAAAGGGCTTTAACCATCTAAAAGGGCTAAACCCTGTGGTGGGTACAAAGGACAAACCTTTAACGAGAAGTTGCATTTCTTCTATGGAGAGATTTTGACCTGAGAGATCAATGATTTGAGTGTTCAAGGCACTTTTGTCTGATATTACAGACGATGTAGTTTGTTGGCTTTTCAGACTCATAAGGGGTGTTAAACTTCCCTTAGCTATAGGGGTGTGCGCGTCTAAAAAAGGCGGGTTATTGCCCCTGTTATTAACTGTACCCCTCCTACCCTTTTAAAAACCCGGAGCGTCCCTAGATTAGAAATGGCGAAACGATTCTAACGAAGTGGAATTTTTTGAATTTTCAGGAAAACTTCGGTTTTTGAATGAAGTCGAATTGGGACTTCGGGTGAACGAAAATTGCTTTTGATTGATAAAAGGCGCGGGACATGGCGTTACTGGGCAAAGAAAACTGGGGGGGAAGAAGGGCTAGCCCCGCATGAATTGCAGAGATGAAGCCCAACAAAAACCGGCGGGTTCTTGACGTACCGACTATTTTAAGTTCGGGCGTGAGTGGGCTCATACCACTCTCACGGGATTGATTAGGGAAGGGGCGCCCCCGGCTGCTTATGAAATCTGTTTCTGAAAAATGATTTTATACAGCGATTTTTGGGGGGGTGTTCAGCTTGTTCAGAGACTGCTTTTTTCTTAAATTTTATTTCTGATTTTGTGGGGTTTGGATCTGAAGTCCAGTGTGTGTCCAGTGAACTGCTAACATTTTAATCTATCTGCTCACGCACATTAAATTTCCCAAGATGTTTAAAGCCTGTTCGGTTGTTCATTTAAAAAAACAGCTTTTTTTACAAAAAAAACCCCAAATTCATTTTTGGGTGCTCAATTTTTGCGCAATTACATCCAGGGGTTAATTAAGCGTTTTTTTGCTGCGTGGGACAAAAAAAAAAATTTTATTTCCCCGCCAAAAAATACTTTTTCCTGTAGCAAAATTCCCAAAGGGTTTTAATTAAAATTTTTTCCTCTTTTTGTGTAGCGAAAAACACGCCTTTTAAACACCTACAAAGCTCTAGTTTTTGGTTGCCCAATTTTTTTTCGAAAATTTCATCCGGGGGTTAAAAAGGGGTTTTCTGCGTTGTTATAAAAAAAATTTTTTTTCCCCCCAAAAAATTCTTTTTCCTAATTTATCCCAAGGTTAATTAAGCCTATTTGTGCTTTTTTATTCAGTAAAATACACAGAGTTTTTAAACCACATACAATCAATTTTCCTGCCCATTTGTGGAGCGCAATTTATATCCAAGGGTTACCCAAGCTTCTTAGTGGGTTCATTTGGAGTCAAATACAGGGTGTGTATTTATCATATACAGATATCTTCATCTAACAGTGTCTGTATATTTTAGAACAGTATGTCAGACAGAGAGGTGGCAGACTCTTCACCTGCGAGTGGCAGAGGCACAAACATTCCTGGAGCAGGCCCAGGTCGCAGCACAGCAAGGGCACGTCGCAGCAGGGGTCACTCGGTGAGGCCACAACTGCCGCTGTCATCTAGCGGCCGTGTGCTGACTAGCAACCCAAGGGTTCTTGATTGGTTGACAAGGTCATCCGCTTCCTCCCAGATGACATCTGACAACCCCAGCCAAGAGTCGGTGGGAACGTCAGACACAACCCTTAGTTGGCATGGCCCGGGAGCGGGTCAGCGGCCCTCACCTGTCCTCACCCGCCTCTGTCCCATCCGGGTCCCTCAGCCAGAGATCTACTATGTGGTCTGGGCTCAGCGCCATATATAGCGAGGATGAAAAATTTGAGGAGGGCAGTCAGCAGCTACTTGGCAGCGAAGAAATGGGGCCATATTCCGCTGCTTCTTGCAGTAGGCGGCAAAGTATAGATGTGGAGAGTGGCATGGGAGGTCATGTTGTGAGGGGTCAGCCTCTGCATACCAAGACCGGTGATGAGGACAGCAGTGACGATGAAACACAAATAGATGGATGATGTAGCCGACTGCACTTGGGAGCCTGGTGAAGCAAGGGCTTCATCATCGTCACATGAGTCCGGTGGGGACTGAAATAGGAGGAGGAGGAGGAGGAGGACATTGGAGCAGAAGCATTGTCTGGTGAAATGAGTGGATTTTCTACCCAGGTGACAAGAGAGGAGGAGCAGGAGCAGCTGGAGGAGGTAGTGGAGATGAGGAAGCGAGGCGATGACCGCAAGCATCGTGGCAGTATTACAGTGGAGATGGAGGCAGGGAGCCCTCGGTGTCACTTGTGCAGATGGCCGCAGCATGCTGATTTGCCTGGCTAGTAGACAGCCGAATAGTCAGCATTCCGGCAGAGGGATGACTTCTGGCTCTCCACCTATTGGACCCTTGCTACTGGTCCAAATGGGAGCCTTTTTCCCAGCTATTGAGAGGGAGGACAAACTCAAATATAAAGGGAAATCCTCCGTAGTCGTTGGCGCTGCCTATGTGCGGCATCGCAGGTCTGACCGGGGGTTCTTCAGCGCTCACTACTACTGCCGCGGCTGCTGGGGGAAGGTGGGGGGGGTAGAGCAGTACCAGCTACCATCAGCAGCAACCTAGGTCTGGAGTCACTGATGAGCAGCTTCCTTCACCCGCCTAGTGGAGGAGGGCAGTGCCAGCAGCTGAGCAGCGCAGGACCTGGAGCAGACCCTGAACCAACAGGTGTGGTGCTACTTGGACATCACTCTGCACCCCCAGTTAGAAGATCCACTGGACTACTGGGCAGCCAAATGAATGTGTGGCTGCAACTTTCCGTTTTGCAGTGGAGAAGCTGTCCTGCCTGGCCAGTAGTGTGGCCTCAGAGTGGGTGTTCAGTGCGGCGGGGGCCATCGTTACCCCAAGGAGAACCCGCTTGTCCACAGGAAATGTGGAATGACTGACCTTTGTCAAGACGAATCAGGCGTGGATCGGCCAGGATTTCCACACACCAATGTCATTAGGCGTCAGATACATCAGCCATGACGCTCACGCAAACTGTGAGACATGGTCTGGGTTCAAACTACCTGCCTCAGCCACTATTCTGATGCCGCCACCCGCCTGATGCCACAATCTGCTGCCAGTTTTCCATCTGCCACAACATCTTTGCCAGGGACTGATATGCCACCACCTCCACACTCTGTCATTGTGCCACTTTATGACCTCAGGCTGCTGCTGCTGTTGCTGGTGCCGTGACATCCACACTGTGTCATTGTGCCACTCTCTGTCCTCATGCTGCTGCTCTGTCTGCTGTCTTGACCTCCACTCTCTGTCATTGTGCCACTCTGTGACCTACTCCTGTTTTTGCCACCTCCAGCATGTCATTGTGCCACTGTCTGACCTCATGCTGCTGCTGCTGTAACCTCCACACTGTGTCATTGTGCCACTCTGTGGCCTACTTCTGTTTTAGCCACCTCCAGAATGTCATTGTGCCACTGTCTGACCTCATGCTGCTGCTGTGGCTGCTGCCGTGCCCTCCACACTGTGTCATTGTGCCACTCTGTGGCCTACTCCTGTTTTAGCCACCTCCAGAATGTCATTGTGCCACTGTCTGACCTCATGCTGCTGCCGTAGTCACCTCCACTCTCTGTCATTGTGCCACTCTGTGGCCTACTCCTGTTTTGCCACCTCCGAAATGTCATTGTGCCACTGTCTGACCTCATGCTGCTGCTGCCGGACCTACACACTGTGTCATTGTGCCACTGTCTGACCTCATGCTGCTGCTGTGGCTGCTGCTGTGACCTACACACTCTGTCATTGTGCCACTGTCTGACCTCATGCTGCTGCTGTGGCTGCTGCCGTGACCTACACACTGTGTCATTGTGCCACTCTGTGGCCTACTCCTGTTTTTGCCACCTCCAGAATGTCATTGTGCCACTGTCTGACCTCATGCTGCTGCCGCCGTCACCGCCACTCTCTGTCATTGTGCCACTGTCTGACCTCATGCTGCTGCTGTGGCTGCTGCCGTGCCCTCCACACTGTGTCATTGTGCCATTTTGTGGCCTACTCCTGTTTTTTGCCACCTCCAGAATGTCATTGTGCCACTGTCTGACCTCTTGCTGCTGCTGCTGTGACCTACACACTGTGTCATTGTGCCACTGTCTGACCTCATGCTGCTGCTGTGGCTTCTGCCGTGACCTACACACTGTGTCATTGTGCCACTCTGTGGCCTACTCCTGTTTTTGCCACTTTCAGAATGTCATTGTGCCACTGTCTGACCTCATGCTGCTGCTGTGGCTGCTGCCGTGCCCTCCACAATGTGTCATTGTGCCACTCTGTGGCTTACTCCTGTTTTTGCCACCTCCAGAATGTCATTGTGCCACTGTCTGACCTCATGTTGCTGCTCTGCCGTGACCTCCACACTGTGTCATTGTGCCACTCTGTGGCCTACTCCTGTTTTTGCTACCTCCAGAATGTCATTGTGCCACTGTCTGACCTCATGCTACTGCCGCCGTCACCTCTACTCTGTCATTGTGCCACTCTGTGGCCTACATACTGTTTTGCCACCTACTGTATGTCATTGTGCCACTGTCTGACCTCATGCTTGCTGCTGCTGCCGTGACCTACACACTGTGTCATTGTGCCACTGTCTGACCTCATGCTGCTGCTGTGGCTGCTGTGCCGTGACTACACACTCTGTCATTGTGCCACTGTCTGACCTCATGCTGCTTCTGTGGCTGCTGCCATGACCTACACACTGTGTCATTGTGCCACTCTGTGGCCTACTCCTGTTTTTGCCACCTCCAGAATGTCATTGTGCCACTGTCTGAACTCATGCTGCTGCCGCCGTCACCTCCACTCTCTGTCATTGTGCCACTCTGTGGCCTACTCCTGTTTTGCCACCTCCAGAATGTCATTGTACCACTTTCTGACCGCATGCTGCTGCCACCGTGACCTACACACTGTGTCATTGTGCCACTGTATGACCTCATGCTGCTGCTGTGGCTGCTGCCGTGACCTACACACTCTGTCATTGTGCCACTGTCTGACCTCATGCTGCTGCTGTGGCTGCTGCCGTGACCTACACACTGTGTCATTGTGCCACTCTGTGGCCTACTCCTGTTTTTGTCACCTCCAGAATGTCATTGTGCCACTGTCTGACCTCATGCTGCTGCCGCCGTCACCTCCACTCTCTGTCATTGTGCCACTCTGTGGCCTACTACTGTTTTGCCACCTCCAGAATGTCATTGTACCACTTTCTGACCTCATGCTGCTGCTGTCGTGACTACACACTGTGTCATTGTGCACTGTCTGACTCATGGTGCTGCTTGGCTGCTGCCGTGACCTACACACTCTGTCATTGTGCCACTGTCTGACCTCATGCTGCTGCTGTGGCTGCTGCCATGACCTACAAACTGTGTCATTGTGCCACTCTGTGGGCTACTCCTGTTTTTGCCACCTCTAGAATGTCATTGTGCCACTGTCTGACCTCATGCTGCTGCTGCTGTTGATGCCGTCAACTCCACACTGTGTCATTGTGCCACTCTTTGGCCTACTCCTGTTTTTGCTACCTCCAGAATGTCATTGTGCCACTGTCTAACCTTATGATGCTGTGGCTGCCGCCGTCACCTCCACACTCTGTCACTGATGTTGCCACCTGAGCCCTCAGCTTGTTTTTTTTTCCAGCTGTCACTGCCATGACTTTATCAGGTTGCATTCCCCCTTCAGTTTTTTTGGTCAGTTTTGCCCTCTTAAGTGCCCAGGGAATTTTATAGTGAAGCGATTCTAAGAGCGGCGGAAGTCATGTGCGTGTCATACTAAAACACAACATTGTATGAAGACCAAACCAAGCTCCCTCTGCATATTTAAGCATGGCACAACGTTCTACAGCACCCTGCAGGCTCTGTGCATCCTTGAAATAGCTGTTTTTTAACGTGATTCGTCCCGAAGTAATTCGGACCGAAGTTATTTTTGTCGGGAAATTCAGCGAAGTGACCGAACCGAATTTTTGAGAAATTCGCCCATCTCTACCTGAGATCTGGAACGCGAAGGGTTTGTTTCTTTTTCAGAGTCCGAAAGATCAATCTCTGTTGACGAGATGTCTGTCTGAATCTCTCTATTGGGATTTTTCTTGGTTAAGCAGGTATAAACCCTCTTCTCGCGAAAATCTGCCAAATCCCTTAGAAACTGGCGATGCTTTCTATCCTTTAGATGATATTGAAAGCATTCTATCTGCACTTGTAGCTGTTTTTCTTTAGACACAAATTCAGGTTCACTCGAGAATTTCTGGATTTGTTCAATCTGTTCTTTAAGCTTAGAATTTAACGATTCCAGGGTCTTTTTTTCTTCCTCTAATAGGAGCGATAATAACTTAAGGGAGCAGGCGGTAACCTCTTTCTCCCATTTATTAGAGAACTCTGATGATTTATTGCGACTCGAGGGGGTAAGTGTTATCCTGAGACCTTGTGGAACTATGTTGTTGGTAATGTAGTGTTGTAAGCTTTCCACCTCCCACCACAACACTAACTGTTCCTTGTAAGTCTTTGTTATTTCCTTGAAAGCAATTGTTAAAGTGGGAAAAACCTGATATTTTATCAATGGTTTATCTGAAAATACCTCTTTAGAGTCAATGCTCCATTGCTCAGTACAAGGGCCCTGAGCAAGAAAACCTGCCATACCGTAAAGAAATAGTACCAAAAGCCAAAAAATTACCAGTTACAGTGGATACTTCAATGCTATTAGATACCTCTAAAGCCAGTTAAATATGAAAACCACACAGAGGAAGAAATGGCAATAAAACTTAACTTTTAATACGTAGACATATAAAAAAGAAGCAACAAAGCCCTCCAATCATTGAAAAAAACACACGTAAAAAAGTGAAGGCTCACCAGTGGGAAAACGCGGGACAAAAAATTTTTTTTTCCCTATTAGGGCCCTCAATTGCAGGAGCTATTGAGCCCTAACCTCACAAACAAATCAGGTAAATTTTCCCCGATAAGGGTAGTTCTGGCAGGAGCCTGACCCTGCAAACACTTACCCTATACAAAAACCTATAGGTCCCATTCCAACATGTTTCGATCCTCCAACATAAATCGCATCAGGGGATAATAAAGATCATGGAGACCAACAGGAAAAAGGGCTATGGTGTATAGTATATCACCATGCCCCAAGAACGCCTCATAAAAGACTTAACCAAAATCAAGACTATGTCCAAGGCCAATGTTTCCAAATCGGAACGATTGGCTCTGGAAAGTCTCAAGAAGAGATGTGATTTGTGCATAAAACCTTCAGACAAGGGTGGCAACATTGTCATCTTAAACCACAGACAATATCGTGAGATGTGTTATTCAGTTTTGTCTGACAAATCCTGCTATACCAAATTAACCTTTGATCCTACCAGTTCTTTTCAGTTGGAACTTAAGACTCTGTTGACAAAGGCCAAGGAATGTGACCTAATTGATAAACATTAGTATGATTTTCTGTATGCCAAATTCCCTACGGTAGCAACCTTCTATGCCTTGCCAAAGGTACACAAGGGGACGACTCCCCTTAAGGGACGTCCCATAGTTTCGGGAAATAATGCCCTGTGTCAAAATTGTGGTACGTATATTGCTCACATCTTAGTGCTGTTTGGGGAATCACTGCCCTCCTACATCAGGGACACTACAGACCTACTCAAACGTCTAGATGGCCTTACCTTAGATTCTGAGGCTTTTTTGGCTAGTATCGACGTGGAATCTTTATATACGTCCATTCCACACAATCTGGGCCTTGAGGCAGTTAAAAGTTTCCTGTCCTCAAGGGGTAGACAATTCACACTACACAATGCCTTTGTCATCAAATTATTGGAGTTCATTTTGACTAAAAATTATTTTTGTTTGACGGTGGAATCTTCCACTAGCAGAGGGGTACCGTCATGGGCAGTGCCTGTGCCCCGGCCTATGCCAACCTACACCTCGGCTGGTGGGAGGCATCCACCGTTTTTGGTGATAACCCTCCACCTTTCTCTGAAAAGATTGTTTTATGGCTCAGGTTCATTGATGATATTATGTACACAGAAAGTAGATGCTGTCCAGAAAATGTACAATACACGTATAACTTCTTTCTTCTTATTTATTAATAAATGTAAATAGATAAATAGCGTAATCTTTACGACAAGGTTTTGAAAACCGTACCATGCAAGTAGAAAAGAAAGCACGAAGCACTTAGCTGAATTCAGCGAGTCCTATCCGGATAGGGATGAAGATATACAAGCCAGCCAGCCAAACGAGGAATAGAACTAAGCCCAAGCCGTGACTATGAGAGTAGTTGCATTGGGCCCGAACACGCAACGTTTCGGAGGACACGCCCCCTTTCTCAAGCGTGACATCACTTCCAGGGAGGCCGTTCTTATAGTGTCTGCTTCAAGGTACGTACAAACCATTACACAAAAGATTATTGGGCAAATATAATAATATTGATAAAGCTAACAATTAAACACAAAACACAAACACCATAAACCGACCTACTGTCACTTACAATAAGACACAAATATCCAATTTACATATATAGTGAACATTTAAAGTATCTAGCTATAATAAACAAATGTGTCTAAGAAAGTAGTGACACTACCTAAAAACAACGGGCCTTACGGTGCGGGGTACACACCTAATAAAATTATAAAAATACATTCCACTGACAATTTTCGTTTAACCCCTTAGGTGAAAGCGCCTCTAATCTAGTGATCCAATATATTTCTCTCCTCAGGAGTTTGATTTTGACCTGTTCAGTATCATTCCCTTCTATTTCCTCCAACACACACCATCGGAGGTCAGAGACATTATGTCCCCTATCAAAGAAGTGTCTCGCTACTGTGGACTCTGAGTACCTCTTCTTAGTCTCATTTTTCACTACCTGTTCACTCTCTTTCTCCTTAATCTCCTGTTGCTTAGTTTTATACAAACGAATTTGGGATTTGTGTTCATTAATCCTGGTTCGAACCATTCTCGATGTTTGTCCTACATAGCACATGCCACATGGGCACTTAAGTAAATATATGACCTTACTCGTGTTGCAAGTAAAGTAACCCCTCATTGATATGTTATATCCTTGTGTAGGATGTGAGATGAAGGCACCTTTGATGATACCATGACAATTCTGGCATGACAAACAAGGGTAAGTACCCCTTCTTTGTGTGTCCAATGTCTTTTGTCTAGATATTTTCCTGCTCAAATCAGAATGGACGATAGTATTGCCAATCGATTTACCTCTCTGATACACAAACTTGGGAAACTCTTTAAAGAGGTTCCCAAACTTAGGGTCCCCCTGAATTATATGCCAATGTTTTCTAATTGTTTTTCTTATTAGATCCGCATGGCAGTCATAGACCGACACGAAACCTACTCTCTGTTCATACTTAGATTTATTTTTAGGCTTACGAGCTTCACACCGTGGCAATTGTCCTATTTCATCGCCTATTCGTTGTACTTCCTCTTTATTATAACCACGTGCCACAAACTTCTCAACTAGTTTGTCTTTATTAAGATGATACTCACTGTCACTTGAACATATACGTCTAGCACGTAGAAATTGACCCTTTGGGATCGCTTTAAACACAGCTGGGGCATGTTGACTTTCCATATGTAGTGTATTATTCCTATCTATTTCTTTGGAATATAACGTAGTTGCGATTGCATTATTTTCACGTTTTAGTTTGACATCCAAGAAACTAACGCTATCGCGGTCCCTGTGTGGTGTGAATTTAATCAAAGGATGTTTAGAGTTAATTTCCTCCAAAAATTCATTTAACTCATCTTCTGTGCCAGTCCAAAACAGGCAAACATCGTCCACATAACGGAGCCAAAGCTTGATGTGATGGCTCAATCTACTGGGCATGATGTTAATACTCTCAAAGTGTTCCATAAAAATATTGGCGAAACTGGGTGCGACAGGAGACCCCATAGAGGTCCCCTGCCGCTGCCAGAAAAAATCTTGGCCGAACCGGAAATAATTCTTTGTGAGTATAATCTCCAAAAATTCTAGCAGTAACGCAATGAGGCCGTTGGATAAAGAGGAATCATCCAACAATCTCATTTTTACTGTATCGATGCCTTCATCTATCGGAATATTTGTATAAAGGCTCCCAACATCAAGGGTACATAGGAACGTGACATCAGTCATGTCAATATTTTCAATTTTGGACAAAAAATCATTTGTGTCTTTAAGACATCTGGGGAGTCGCTTGACAATTTTCTGCAAAAAGCTATCTATAAAGAGGGCTATAGGATGGAAGACAGACCCAATCCCCGATACAATGGGTCTTCCGGGGGGGTCCCTAAGAGATTTATGCACTTTTGGCACTAAATAAAGTATGGGAACTCTTGGAAAATCCACATAAAGTGCTTTAGCTATCTTGTTATCTATGATCCCTTGTGTTTCAGCATTCAAAATAATCTCATCAATCATGCCCTTAACCTGTTTAGTCGGGTCACCCTTACTCCTTTCGTATACTCCAACCTCATTCAATTGCCTTTCTGCTTCCTCTATATATTTCTTTCTATCCATGATTATTGTGGCTCCCCCCTTGTCAGCTTTCTTGACTATCAAATCTTGATCTTCCTTTAATTTATCCAAAGCTTCTCTCTCTGCTTTAGTAAGGTTTTTCCTCATATGTTTTGTCCTAGTCTGCCATTTCTCTTGAACCTCCTTATTAACTAGTTCTTGAAAAGCCTCTAACATTGAACTAGAAACTTCTGGGTCAAATTTACTGCTCTTATAAATTTTATTACTGACACCTTGAGAGCTATCACTTCCTCTCCCAAAAAACATTTTTAATCTCATCTTGCGACAAAATTTATAAAATTCAACTTGAAAGTCAAAAAAAGTCCTAGATGTAGTTGGGACATAATTTAAACCTTTGTTCACCACTTCAGAGTGCTTCTCGGTCAGCATTTTTGAGGACAAATTAATGGTAAGGTCCTCTAATTGTTCTTCTTTGCGTTCCGCTTGGGCTTCGTTTTGGATCCACTTGCGTCTTCCGTCTGCTCCCCGCTTGTTGTTTCTGCGTCCCCACTCTCCTTTAAAAAAGGCTGGGCTCTCTGGTTAATCTTCTTAGTGGATCGTAGGGTCATCTGTTTTTGATTCACAGACTCCGCTTCAGAGGAAGTAGTGTCGGAATAGACTTTATTCACATGGTACGGTTTACGTGTATATGACTTTTCTTTAGCCCACGTGTATACCTTATTCTGGGCATAGTCGCGTGTATCCCTTTCAAATTTCTTAAGTTTAGTACTCATGATTTGTTCCTTAAGTTTGGCCACATTTTCATTAATCTGTTTAAAGATTTCATCACATGCCTCTTTCTTGGTTTCTTTTAACTCCATCTCACACTGTGCGATTTCAACACGAATTTTATCTATGGTCGGCTGCAGGTATTGAATGGTTAATAGCATTAGGTCGAGTGAATACCTATTGCTAATAGCGAACCATTTACTTTGAAATTGTGCGTCTTCTTTCAGGAAGATTGGCATTAGGGAACTTCTGAGACCTCGAGGTATTCGTTGAACCTTCAAATACTCCATCAACGTGGAGGCATGCAGGTGTAAATTTGTTTCCTTTCGTCTAAGGGATTCAAGTCTCTTACTGAGATCTTGTTGGTGTATTTCACCTGTGTTGTTCCAATTATAGCCGGCGCTTTCAGCTTGTCGGACTATCTGGGCACGTTCCTCCTCTGACAACACATATATATCGGCTGTATTAGCCGTGGCTGCGGCAATCATATCAAACGACATGTTATATTTATTAAAGTGCAATAGGCGGGGTAAATATACAGACAGTCACTATGTTATTGATTGCACTTAGTGCTCCCGTGCTCCAGCAGCATCGCAGCAGGACCCCCCCTGCTTCAATAGACTGTACACAGAAAGTAGATGCTGTCCAGAAAATGTACAATACACGTATAACTTCTTTCTTCTTATTTATTAATAAATGTAAATAGATAAATAGCGTAATCTTTACGACAGGGTTTTGAAAACCGTACCATGCAAGTAAAAAAGAAAGCACGAAGCACTTAGCTGAATTCAGCGAGTCCTATCCGGATAAGGATGAAGATATACAAGCCAGCCAGCCAAACGAGGAATAGAACTTAGCCCAAGCCGTGACTATGAGAGTAGTTGCATTGGGCCCGAACACGCAACGTTTCGGAGGACACGCCCCCTATCGTGCTTTCTTTTCTACTTGCATGGTACGGTTTTCAAAACCTTGTCGTAAAGATTACGCTATTTATCTATTTACATTTATTAATAAATAAGAAGAAAGAAGTTATACGTGTATTGTACATTTTCTGGACAGCATCTACTTTCTGTGTACAGTCTATTGAAGCAGGGGGGTCCTGCTATGATGCTGCTGGAGCACGGGAGCACTAAGTGCAATTAATAATATAGTGACTCATTGATGATATTCTCATCATATGGAATGGTACAAGGGAAGAATTTATCACCATGATACAACATCTCAATATTAATACACTCAATCTAAGATTCACCTTTGAATTTGAGCGTGACACCATACCCTTTCTTGATGTAAGGATTTTCAAAAAACAATCAGGAGAGCTGGTGACCACAGTATATCGTAAACCGACAGCCACCAGCTCTCTGTTGCGATGGGAGAGTCACCATCCGGTTCCCCTCAAGAGGGGTATACCTCGAGGACAATACCTGCGCCTCAGATGGAATTGTTCGCAACTCTGTGACTTCAAGAGGGAGGCAGGTTTTTTAAGACAGAGATTTCTAGAGAAGGGCTACCCTGACTTCATTTTGAGACAGGCATATCAAAAAGCTCTTATAAGTAATCAGACTGAACTCCTTTCGGAGGGGCATTCTCGGAGAGACACTACCGAATCAGTCATTTGCCTAATAGGCACTTTTGACAATGCAGCCCCGATTATTTGCGGGTCTTTGAACCGCCATTGGCATATTCTGAGGATAGACCCAGATCTAAGGGATCACATTGGTATCTATCCCTCGGTGATATATAGACGCGGTAAGAACCTCCGTGATCTTTTAGTACGGAGCCATTATGTCTCCCCAAAGAAAGAGACCTGGTTACGGAAGCCTAATGGCTCTTTCCGTTGTGGCGAGTGCTCCTTCTGCTCACTTATGATCCAGACTACCACCTTTTCAGACAAAGACAATAAGAGAAATTTTGACATCAATCACTTTATTAATTGTAAGATGACACATATCATCTACATGATTAAGTGTAATAGTGGCCTACAATATATAGGCAAGACTTCCAGACAGCTTCGTCGCAGAATAGGCGAGCACTTGGGTGACATTCGTCACCAAAGGGACACCTCTGTGTCACGCCATGTAAGGACGGAGCATGATGGTGACATAAATTGTCTACGCTGGTGTGGCATTGATCGCATTCCCTTATCTATTAGACTTGGTAATATAGATCAATTGCTACTTCAGAGAGAATGCTTCTGGATATTCACTCTAAACACAATTGCTCCTTTTGGCCTAAATGAACATTTCGATTTCAGTTGTTTTCTGTAGGTTCCTCTAAATAGTCAAAAACAATTCAGTGCATAAATGTAATGATTAATATACAGATATAAAAAAAAAAATTTTCTGTATTAATACTCTTTGTAGTTTGTTCCTTTATATTTTTCTATGTATATTCCAAGCATTCCTTATCTGCTTTGTATATTCTTTACTTACCTTTTACATATGTTTTCAACTGTCTTCATTTTCTTTAGAGTCTTGCACAGGTAACTCAATTTACAGGGTTCTGCCAAAATACCGTGCTATTATAATTAGAAGCTGCGTGTTTATATTAAACTCAGCTTCATTCTGAGGCTTGCACATTCTAATGTATTATGTTTGTGCCTCTGTCACCCAGGCGCCTCATCGCGCGCCTCTTAATGCAGCAAACCGCGCTCTCTCGGCGTCTCACTAGTCCGGCCACCGCTGGGAAACCCTTACAGGGTGCGGGACGTGACGCATCTGATTGTTCTCAGGTTGCAAAGTTTGCTTTATTTTGTTTTCTAATTAGGTTGTTTGTCCACACATGGCAATGTATTCTTTCCCTTATGTTTGGCTTTCATTTTTGTGTTTAGATGCCTGTACCCCGCCTCTTATTTACACTGCTTCACCTAAACACATGCACATAGTGCTGACTATCTGGATAATTATGAGTATTGATATCCAGTTTTATGAGGCGTTCTTGGGGCATGGTGATATACTATACACCATAGCCCTTTTCCCTGTTGGTCTCCGTATCATCCCCTGATGCGATTTATGTTGGAGGATCGAAACATGTTGGGATGGGACCTATAGGTTTTTGTATAGGGTAAGTGTTTGCAGGGTCAGGCTCCTGCCAGGATCGCCCTTACCGGGGCGATTTTCCTGATTTGTTTGTGAGGTTAGGGCTCAATAGCTCCTGCAATTGAGGGCCTTAATAGGGATAAAACAATTTTTTTCCCGCGTTTTCCCACTGGTGAGCCTTCACTTTTTTAAGTGTGTTTTTTTCAATGATTGGAGGGCGTTGTTGCTTCTTTTTTATATGTCTACGTATTAAAAGTTAAGTTTTACAGCCATTTCTTCCTCTGTGTGGTTTTCATATTTAACTGGCTGTAGAGGTATCTAATAGCATTGAAGTATCCACTGTAACTGTGGTAATTTTTTGGCTTTTGGGATAATGTGCATGTCACTTTCTCCCTGCCCGGCGTATTCGCCGAGCGGGGAGGAGAAACAGAATCCATAGTTCTCTATGAAAACTGTGGATTACCGTAATGGCTGGCACGGATTCCAGCCGTATTGCAGCGCAGTACGGTGCACAATACAGCTGGAATCCATGCCCGAAATAAGCTATGTGAACGGCCCCTACCGGTTATCGAACGGCCCATAGTATTCCTTCACTATACTGTCAAATACTAGGGGTGCGATTGTACGCACCGGCGCACTGGAGGTCCGTGCAATACCTGCAAGAGCTAAGATAAATCATCAGGTTATATTGTCCAATGATACATATTGTCCAATAATACATGAATTATAAGATGCTATAACAGTTGGATACTGATGGATATTTTTGTAATTAATTAAATAGATGAATGATAGAATAAATGTAACATGAAAGGAATAAATAAATAAATAAATAAATAAATGGATGGATGTAAAATGCAATCATGATGGTAGGATTTGTTTGTAACTGTACTGGCATGTAAAGTTTATAGTAGGTGGATGTATTCTATATACATGAATGAGTAAATAGGAAGATGGGGAGTTAAAAAATAATACACGTATTGGTTTATGGATGTAGGTTTGAGCTTGTATAAATGCTTAAAGAGAACCTTTCACATAGTTTATGCCCCCCTGGCTGAGGACAGAACAAGGTAGTGTAGTGACTGTTCCCAGCACTGTGTCCCTTATTCTGTAAGATGCTGTAGTTTTCGAGTATTTAGTGCTCAAACCTGCAGTTTTCAGCCAGAAAAGAGTCAAAGAGTCATTTAAAACCCCGCCCACCTGAGGCTAGCCCCGCCCACCTCAACTGATAAACGAATTACTTTGAATAGGTAGAAACATGAATAACTGTCAGCTAGCCCCGCATACTGGCAGTTATTCAGGTTTCTACCTGTTCAAAGTAATAGGTTTATCAGTTGAGGTGGGTGGGGCTAGCCTCAGGTGGGCGGGGTTTAAAATGACTCTTTGACTCTTTTCTGGCTGAAAACTGCAGGTTTGAGCACTACCTGCTCTAAAACTACAGCATCTTCCAGAATAAGGGACAAAGCGCTGGAAACAGCATGTCAGACACTACCTTTTTCTGTCCTCAGCCAGGGGGCCATATTCTGTGACAGGTTCTCTTTAAATGAGCTCTTTTCAATGCATGATTTAGCTCTTTTTGATAATGAGATCTATATGAGAGATATGTATAGTGAAGGAAATAATTATTTCATCCCTTGCAGTCTATAATTGAACAGTCTATAATTTTAAGGGTAGGTTAATTTTAACATTGAGAGATAGAACATCCAAAATAAAATCCAGAAAATCACATTGTATAAATTATTTAAATGTATTTGCATTTTGCTGAGAGAAATAAGTATTTGATCCCTCTGGCAAACAAGACTTAATACTTGGTGGAAAAACCGTTGTTGGCTAGCACAGTAGTCAGACATTTTTTGTAGTTGATGATGAGGTTTGCGCACATGTCAGGAGAAATTTTGGTCCACTCCTCTTTGCAGAGCTCCATGTTTTCTATGAGATTAATGTAACTCAGAGCTCCATGTTTTCTATGAGATTAAGGTCTGGAGACTGGCTAGGCCACTCCATGACCTTAATGTGCTTCTTTTTGAGCCACTCCTTTGTTGCCTTGGCTGTATGTTTTGGGTCATTGTCTTGCTGGAAGACCCAGCACAGACCCATTTTTAAAGTCCTGGCGCAGGGAAGGAGGTTGTCACTCAGGATTTTATGGTACATGGCTCCATCCATTCTGCCAATGATGCAGTGAAGAAGTTCCATGCCCTTAGCAAAGAAACACCCCCAAACAAAATGATTCTACCTCCATCCTTGACAATGGAGATGGTGTTCTTTGGGTCATAGGCAGCATTTCTCTTCCTCCAAACATGGCGAGTTGAGTTAATGCCAAAGACCTTAATTTTTGTCTCATCTGACCACAGCACCTTCTCCCAATCACTCACAGAATCATCCAGGTGTTCATTTGCAGACTTCAGATGGGCCTGCACATGTGCCTTCTTGTGCAGGGGGACTTTGCAGGCACTGCAGGATTTTAAACCATTACTGCGTAATGTGTTACTAATGATTTTCTTGGTGACTGTGGTGTATTTTAGGCTTATCTTTGCCCTTCCTCATGATCAAGGATACCCCACGAGGTGAGATTTTGCATGGTGACCCAGATCGATGTTGACTGATAGTCATTTGGTATTTCTTTCATTTTCTTACTATTGCACCAACAGTTGTCTCCTTCTCACCCAGCATCTTACTTATGGTTTATGATCTTGTCCCTGACATCTTTAGAAAGCTCTTTGGTCTCACCCATGTGGTAGAGGTTAGAGTCTGACTTATTAATTGAGTGTGTGGACAGGAGTCTTTTAAAAAGGTGACTTCTTTAATGCAGGTAATGAGTTGATTAGGAGCATTTCACTGGTCTGAAGGAGCCAGAAGTCTAAATGGTTGGTAGGCGATTAAATACTTATTTCTCTCAGCAAAGTGCAAATAAATTTATATAATTTATACAAAGGGATTTTTCGTGATTTTATTTTAAATATTCTACCTCTCAATGTTAAAATTAACCTATCATTAAAATTATAGACTTTTCATGTCTTTATCAGTGGGCAAACTTACAAAATCAGCAAGGGATCAAATAATTATTTCCTTCACTGTATAATGAGAAAGGTATCCATATGAAAGGAAAGGTTTTTTCAATATTAGTAATATTGGAATGCCAACATGTCAACATGTTATGATGAGGAAAATTATCCCCTTCCTTCGAAAACTGGGCCAAAGGGCAAGAATCCAACATAATTAAAACCCCAAACACACCTCCAAGACGATCACTGCCTTGCTAAAAATGAGGGTAAAGGTGCTGGAGCAGCCAAGCATGTCTCCAGGCCTAAACCATATTGAGCATCTGTGGCACCTCCTCAAATGGAAGATGGAGGGGCACAAAATCTCTAACATCCACCAGCTCCATGATGTTGTCATGAAGGAGTGGAAGAGGATTCCAGTGACCTCCAAGCCCAAGAGAGCTAAGGCTGTTTCAGAAAATCATGTTGGCCAAACAAAATATTGAGATTTTGGGCACGATTTGTCCAGTTGAAACCAGAATCTTAAATACACTATATAAAAAGACACATATGAATATTTTTCTCACTATCTAACATGAAATCAGAATAAACCTTACCTGTTTTAGATAAAATAGGATTACCAAAATTATTTATATGTGCCAAATGCCAGAACAGCGAGAGAGAGAGAGAATTTTAAGGCATTTTTATTACTTTCTGCAAAGTCAAAAGCTTGCATACATTTCCTTAGTATTTGGTAGAATTGCCCTTAAACTGTATGACTTCGGTCAAATGTTTTGGATATCCTCCCACAAAACCCATTTCTCCTGACAGAAATGGTGTAACTGAGCCATGTTTGTAGATTGCCTTGCTCGCACCTGCCATATCAGCTTTGCCCATAAATTTTCAATAGCATTGAGATCAAGGCTTTGTGATGACCACTCCAAAACATTGACTTGGTTATCCTTACGCCATTTTGTAACCAGTTTGGCAGTATGCTCTGGGTCATTGTCCATTTGGAAGACCCATTTCCACCTAAGCTTTAAATTCCTGGCTGATGTCTTGAGATGTTGTTTCAGTATTGCCACATAATCTTCTTTCCTCATTATACCATCTATTTTGTGAAGTACACCAGTCCCTTCTGTAGCAAAACAACCCCACAACATGATGTTGCCACCCCTGTGTTTCACAGTTGGGATGGTGTTCTAAGGTTTCTCCCTTTTTCCTCCAAACGTAAAGATGGTCATTATGGCCAAACAGTTCAATTTTAGTTTCATCAGACCACAGGACATGTCTCCAAAATGTAGGTCTTTGCTCCTTTGTGCATTTGCAAATATTAATCTGGCTTTTATATGTTTCTTTTGGAGTAATGGCTTCTTCCTGGTACAGTGGTCTTTAAGCCCATGTTGATACAGTGCTCATTTCACTGTGGATAATGAAACAATATTACTAGTTTCTGACAGTATCTTTACAAGGTCTTTTGATTTTGTTCTTGGGTTGATATGCACATGTTGGTCTAAAGTACATTCATCTCTGAGACACAGAAACCATCTCCTTCCTGAGTGGCATGATGGCTGCACATTCCCATCTTGTTTGTACTTGTGTATAATTGTTTGTACAAATGAATGCGGTACCTTCATATATCTGGGAATCGCACCCAAGGATGATCCAGACTTATGCAAGTCCACAATTCCCTTCCTGATATCTTGGCTGATTTCTTTAGACTTATACTATAGTATATATATATATATATATATATATATATTATATATATATATATATATATATATATATATATATATATATATATATATATTAAAAAAAAGACAAAAGGAGAAACAAGGGGGCGCACAGCTGGTGAAGTACGTTTGGTAGAACGTATACAGTTGAGTATTTGATCTACTCACCAATTTGAGTTGCGCTCTTAGTGTAGAGGCACAACTCTCATATTAGCATACAGGGCTTTTACTGTAGCCGTAGCCCTTGTATATGGCTGCCGATGTTCCCGTGAGCGGCGTCCCGCCAAGCAGAAAATTACTTTATTATTCTAAAAAGGCTAGGGCGATAACCTCAGTCAATCTAAAACAATTTAAAAGCAAGTAAAACGCTTCCTCAGGGATGAATGATCTACTGTATCTTGTTCAAACATTATACAAAGTGCAGATAACAGGTTGAATAGAACATCAGTCAAACTAAACAAAGAGATCTAATTGGTGTATTCAGTTGTCAGTCACACATCATCCAGATCACAAGACAGGTAGGGATGAAGTAGGATGAAACATGGTCCTAAATGCCAGTCATTTGCATTTCAAAGTGTTCATCACAATGTATTCCTTTTTGTTTCTATGATTAATTACATTTAGTTCTCTTCCCCTTTTTTTGAGGTAATTTTGCTATATGTTATTTCTTAAGTTCTAAATCAGATATTACTGTAATTTTGAACATTAATTGCAAAAATTTTTTGTTTGCATGCATTTAATTTTTCAACATGTGTCGATATAAAAATGTTGAAAAAAGAGGTTGGGTAAAGTGCTATGTGTCTTCTTATCATTATGGATTTATTATATATTCATACAATAATAGTCTTGAAGTGTGAATAGTGTTCATCTGTTTATTCCTTTTTACTTCCATAGTTAATTACATGCGGTTCTCTTTCTTTTTTATATCCGTTTTGCTTTATGTTACCTCTTTGAGTTCTAAATCATGCATTGCTGTGATTTTGAGCAGTAATTTGCAAATTTATATATTTGCATACATTTAATTTTTTGACATATGTCGAAATAAAAATGTTAGAAAAAGGTACAGTAAAGTGCTGAGTGCCTTCTTATCGTTATGAATTTAGTGTGTATTGGTGCACTGGTCATCTTGAATTATGGGTATAGTCAATTGTGTGCATATATATATTCTTAAAAACCTACTTAAAGTGCTGTGCAAATGTGGTTGGTTTAAAATCTTTATCTATATTAGTTTAGTAGAAAAGAAGCAATTATACTAAAAACCCTGAAATCTTCCTGCTCTATTAACGGATCAACTCTATGGCTTCATTTAGTCCACGGGGGTGTAGAGTACCCAGCTTGTAGATCCAATACATCTCTTTCTTCCTCAGTAGTTGGAATTTATTTGGACTGTGTTCAGGTACGGTATCAACGGCTGTGATCCTGAATACATTAAAGTTTTGGTCATGTAGTTCCTTGCAGTGTTTGGCTACACTTTGTTTCATATCCCCTCGTTTGGTACATGCTCGATGGCCGTTCAATCTTATGTGGAGTGGGCATGTGGTTCTGCCCACATATTATTTGCCACATACGCAATCTAGGACATATATGACAAAGGTTCTCGTATAGTTTAGATGATATTTCAAAGAAAAACTATCATTAGAATAATTTGAAATAATTTTGCCTGTTTCACATATTGTTTTACAGCACATGCATCTCGCCATACCGCAGGGGAAACTACCTGCCCTATCCACTGATGAGGAATCGGTATGTTTTTTTGTTGTTTTTGTTCTGGTTCTGCTGGGTGCAATCAGATTCTTTAGGTTTGGTGCTCTTCTAAAGATAAGGCTAGGATTTTCGGAATAATTGGGCCTAGGTATGAATCTTTTTTAATCAGATACCAGTACTTTTGAAGAATTTCTCTAATTTTTGTTTGGGACGAATTGTACCGTGTTATTAAGGCATATTGTTTTTTGGGATTCGTTTCTGGGCCTTTTTTCTTTGTTTCTATACATTCTTTTTGGGTTAAATTGCTGGCTCTAATTTTTGCATCCTGTAGCAACTTGTCAGGATACTTCTTTTCCTGAAATCTTTTTTCTATTATTGTTGCTTGATTCAAGAAGTCCTGGTCTTCGGTACAGTTCCTTCTGTGTCTTTTGAACTGACCATAAGGAACGTTATTGAGCCATGGACGGTGATGGCCGCTGTCAATATTGATATATGAATTAATATCAACTTTTTTAAAATAGGTGGTTGTGGTTAATTTTCCATTTTTATGAATATTTGTAAATCCAGGAATTCTATTTTTTCAGGATGATAGTTAGCGGTAAAGGACAAGCCCATGGTATTATTGTTTAGATGTTGGATAAACTGAGGAATATTTTCAAGGGGTCCTGTCCATACAAATAAAAGGTCGTCTATAAATCTTTTAAAAAGTTTTATATATTGCATGAAATGTTTTTGTGGATATATGTGGGTCTCCTCGAAGACCCCCATTACTAGATTTGCATACTGGGGGGCTACCTTGGTCCCCATTGCAGTTCCCCGTATCTGCCGGTAGGTGGCGCTATCATAATCAAAGTAGTTATCTCTAGGATTAACGGCAAACCCTTAATTAGAAAATCTTTTTTCTCCTCAGAATATTTCGTATCATTATTGAGCTTGGTTCTGATACATTCTATACCAATATCGTGAGAGATATTTGTATATAGCGCCATTACATCTGCTGTAATCAAGACATAATTTAAATTAGTATCTAGTGTTGAGATTATTTGAACCAAGTGACTGGACTCTCTCAAATAGCTGTTGAGACCCTGCACCAGGGGTTTCAGATGTAAATCCAAGAAGTTTGAAAGATTGCTAGTACTTGAGTAGATCCCTGAGATAATGGGCCGTCCGGAGGGATTTATTGGATCCTTATGAAGCTTAGGCAGAAAATAGAAGAAAGGTTTATTAGGCTCTTTGATGTAAATGTAATGTTTTTCTTTTTATTTATAATATTACCCGCCAGGGCTTTGTTTAGTAGATCTAGCACTTTTTTCTGTATATCGGGATAAGGATCAAGTACGATAGGTTCATAAAAATCCTTATCGTTCAAAATATCTTCTGCCTCCTTATGGTAGTTCCTATAGTCCATATATAATATATATATATATACTAATATATATATATTATATATATATATACTACCGTTCAAATACTTTGGGGACACCCAGACAATTTTGTGTTTTCCTTGAAAACTCATACTTTTATTTATAAAATGAGTTGCAAAATGAATGAAATTATAGTCCAGACATTGACAAGGTTAGAAATAATGATTTTTCTACTTCAAACTTTACTTTCGGCGAAGAATGCTTCCTTTGCAACAATTCCAGCATTGCAGAACTTTGGGATTCTAGCTGTTAATTTGCTGAGGTAATCTGGATAAATTTCACCCCATGCTTCCAGAAGCTCCTCCCACAAATTGGATTGGCTTGATGGCCACTTTTTGCGTACCATATGGTCAAGCTGCTCCCACAACAGCTCAATGGGGTTGAGATCTGGTGACTGCGCTGGCCACTCCATTACAGATAGAATACCAGCTGCCTTTTTCTTCCCTAAATAGGTCTTGCATAATTTGGAGGTGTGCTTTGGGTCATTGTCCTGTTGCAGGATAAAATTGGCTCCAATCAAGCGCTGTCCACAGGGTATGGCATAGCATTACAAAATGGAGTGATAGCCTTCCTTATTCAAAATCCCTTTAATCTTCTACAAACCTTCCACTTTACCAGCAACAAAGCAACACCATCACATTACCTCCACCATGCTTGACAGATAGTGTCAAGCACTCTTCCAGCATCTTTTCAGTTGTTCTGCGTGATCCAAACACCTCAAACTTCGATTCATCTGTCCATAAAACTTTTTTCCAATCTTCCTCTGTCCGATGTCTGTGTTCTTTAGCCCATATTAATCTTTTCCTTTTATTAGCCAGTCTCAGATATGACTTTTACTTAGCCACTCTGCCCTGAAGGCAAGCATCCCGGAGTCGCCTCTTAACTGTAGATGTTGACACTGGCGTTTTGCGGGTACTATTTAATAAAGCTGCCAGTTGAGGACCTGTAAGATGTTGAGTTCTCAAACTAAAGACTCTAATGTACTTGTTTTGTTGCTCAGTTGTGCAGCGGGGCCTCTCACTTCTCTTTCTACTCTGGTTAGAGCCTGTTTGTGCTCTCCTCTGAAGGGAGTAGTACACACCGTTGTAGGAAATCTATAGAATAGCCTTCATCTCTCAGCATAGACTGTCAAGTTTCACATGAAAGTTCTCTTTTTCTGGCCATTTTGCGAGTTTCAAACCAACAAATGTAATGCTCCAGATTCTCAAGTAGTCCTAAGGAAAGTCAGTTTTATAGCTTCTCTAATCAGCAAACTGTTTTCAGCTGTGCTAACATACTTGCACAAAGGTTTTCAAGGGTGTATCCAATAGCTTTCTTACACAGTTAGCAAACACAATGTACCGTTAGAACACTGGAGTGATGGTTGTTGGAAATGGGCCTCTATACACCTATGTAGATATTGCATTAAAAAACGGACGTTTGCAGCTAGAATAGTCATTTACCACATTAACAATGTATAGTGTGTATTTCAGCTTCATTGAAAAAAAACTGTACTTTTCTTTCAAAATAAGGTTATTTCTTAGTGACCCCAAAGTTTTGAATGGTAGTATATATTTATACATATATATATATGTCCGAGGGCCGAGGGCTGGGCAGGCCTAGCCTGGCGCGGCGGCAGCTTGGCAAAGAAGAAGTTATTGAAAAAAAGTTTGTGACGGCAGTTGGGGTTGACGGCCAGAGTTCGGCCTGGCACTAATGGAGATCCCTGGGATATAGATGGTGGTAACTAGTGCCTGGTGATTAACCCCTCCCCAACTAGGGCTGACTCCCCGGGCAGATGGTGCAGGATGATGTGGCAGAAACAAACACATCCATACAAGGTAATCAACACTTGCAATTTACTGAAGTTCTGCACACTTTGCCAGGAGGTGTTACACAGTCCAGGAAATAGGATTTGTGCCTAACTTGTGCGATGAGAGTTCAATTTCTCTGCTGTAGTGTGGTGTAGCTCACCTGCTGCTAGTTACACATCTGATAACAGGACTCTTGGATTCTGTAATTTCCAAGAGAAAGGTGCTGGATCGGTGGTCCCTTCCAGGAACAGGCAGTGCGAGTCCTATAGGAATCCTGGCTTCTCTCACTGCCGAACTCCTGACTCTGTGAAGCTGCTGAGTTCCTGGGCAATTCACTCTGCTACTTGTGAACACCAAGTAGTTTTCTCAGTTTGCCAAAGACTCTGGAAGTCACTGTGGCCAAGGGACTGATACCCTGGGTTGTTCAGCTTGCCCTGTAAGAAGGCACACACCCTCTCTACATGAGGCAATCTTCTTCTTCTACCCACAATACTACACTCTCTGGGCACACTTCCTCTTCCTCTGACTAGGGCCCGTGTCCTAAACTCTGGATGGAGGTAAAGTGTAGAATCCCCAGTAAGGGACCGGGTTACAATGTCTGTATGCAGTGCTTAGCAGAGATACTAACTTGCATCACATCTAATAATGCATATGGAACCTTACACAGATAGTTATTTTGTGGTGATCCAGACATGGGGCGCCACATATGTACCATGGTGGAAGACAGGGGTGTAGTTAGACATGCAAAGATAAGAGCAGACAGAAAAGCTTCTCAATACAGTATGAGTAGTTCAGGCTAAAGTTCAGGGTTAACGGAAACTAGACAGGTCAATACCAGAGTGGATAATCACCTTAGTGCAGTACAGGAACCAAAAAGACCTTATTAATCAGACCCAGAGTAATGAGTTGGGAGTGCCCCTTCAAAATCCCAAGACAGCAGATGACAGAATAGGAATCCAGGCAATTGGGCATTGCATGGCCAACAGGAGAGAAAAACCTAGCAGGAAAGCAGTAGAGTCTGGAGAATGAGTGATGAGATGAGCAGAGGAGGAAGTGTGGATGTCAGACAATTCTATTAACACTTCCCTAACTCTAGCTATGACCAACATGGTGCCTTTTCCTAATTAGATACATTACCATCCCTATGATCAACTGTATCTCCAAAATATGAACTATACAAATTATGTCCACCATGCCTCTGTATTATTAACATTTTCAGCAAACATTTCCATTCCAAGGATGGTTCAAAACGTAATATAAGAATAAACTATATAAATAAGATATATTTATGTGACACAAACAAAATTTACTGTAATATTTCTTAATGTATAGACAAAAGTGTTATTAGGTACCATCCAGGTTTATGAATTTGTGGTTACACCAATGTAGTCCGAATTGACCATAAGGTAACTATAATGTAACAAAATTGACAACTTTTTTAATCACAATATTTTAATTACAGAAAGGCTGTCAGAATAGTAAAACAACTTGAGAACGCATAAAACAGCACACAAAAATGTGGTACCTGTCATATATATAGAGAAAAAATATTTAGTGTATATTATTTATGCCAACCAGGAGAAAGGTTCACAACCAAAAACTAGTTTAGTGGGAAAAACTGTGTGCTCCACCCACTAGTATGTCTGCAAAAATAGTAAACTGTGATCACTGGAAAAATGCAGAACTTACATAGTTACATAGTTTGTCAGGCCGAAAAACGACATACGTCCATCCAGTTCAGCCCATTTATTAAAGTGTTGCTAAAGTGTTAAAGTGTTTATCCAGAGGAAGGCAAAAACCCCCATGAGGTAGAAGCCAATTGACCTCATGTTAGGGAAAAAATTCCTTCCTGACTCCAATCTGGCAATCAGAATAAATCCCTGGATCTCTAGAATCTTAGTCACTATAACTTGTTATATTACATCTAGAAATGTATCCAGACCCTTCTTCGGAATCCTAGTCACTATAACTTATGTTATCACTCTCCAGAACTGCATCCAAGCCCTTCTTGAACTCTGTTAGTGAATTCACACTAAAGTTCCCAATAAAATAAAAAATAAAAATATATTAAAAAGAAGGGATAAAAATACTATCTTAAAGTGATTCAGACAGTCTCTTCATGGCCAGATATTGACCTATTCTATCAGAATAAATAATGATACACAGAGAGAGAGAGGAAAGAGAATGTAAGAATGAAATTAAAACTCCTGACTGTGTTCTATTAATTCCTTTCTGAAAAATAGGGCAATCACCCTGAAAATGATGGTCCCATGAAGGAACCTGTCTCTAACTGTGCTTTAATCTCACTCCGCATTTCCTTTCACAGGAACCTATCAGGGGAGTATCATACATATACTTTATCTCAATGGATTAGGAAAAAATAAACAATGTAAAAAGAAACATGAATATATAAGGAGATATTAATTTAAAAATCCCTTTGAATTAAATAGGAAAAAACTTCTGTCCAGTGAAAGCCAAAGAAAATGCCTCTTAGGTAAAAGGGAAATTCCCCTGTGCAGAAGAAGACATGAGCTATAAATTCTATATTAGATGCTTGTAGCAAGTGATGTCAGCAGCTTCAATGTTGACTGTGTTTATGCTCTCTGAGTCTGTGTGTGACGTCCTTTCCTGGCAGAGAAAACATTCCTGGCATATTAATAAATAATAGTGATAGACTGAGTCAAATCTGTCCATGGAGAGATCATCTGCATCATAGTAGAAGAGTATTTTTACCCCTCCTTTTTATACTTTTATATTTTGAGAGGTTTATCATTTTATTGGGAACTTCATTAAAAACTTATGTTTTAAGATCTGCATTTTTTCCAGAGATTACAGTCGGGATAAAGGCAATAAATGTAAGTAAAACTTAAGCAAATATACAATATAAATAAATGATAGCAAAGTAATATGAAGACATTGGCCCAAAACGAATAAATCAAAAATTATCAAAAAGTATAACACCAACCCGACAAAGTAATTGCCAGAGAAAGACCCAGACGTGTGTTTTGCCACCATGCTTTCTCAAGGGACATTTGAAAATGTAAATTTAAGAGGAATTAACGGTATACATCAGATACATTTATTTGACACAACTAATTAAACAAAATGTACTGTAATGTTTCCTAATGTATGGACAAAAGTATTTTGAGGAACCATGCAGGTCTATCAATTTGTGATGCATTGAAAGGCAATTTGTCCTACTTGAGCTCACCAGGAAATTATATTAACAGGTTACACAAATGAGAAGCTGTTCCTTAATTGTGTTAAAATCAGGTTTAATGACTTTAGGAAGAGTTATTGTGTTAATAAAGTATTATGCGGTCTGAAATGACTTTCCTTCGTTACCTTATTATGTGGAAATTATTTTATATAATGTTGCGCTCTATTCTTCCATTAGCATTCTCAATTCATGGCATAATAATTTAAAAGCTTCATTTATAAACATTCATGGTGGTTATGTTAATTGCCCATATTACATTTGGTATTCTTGAAAGTATCACAACTAGAGAATCCTATTATGAAACATGCTTGGTACCTGGGGCAGATTTATCATTACTGTCTTATGAACTAATTATTGTACTATGTATAAAATTGCATTCATTTGCAAGTCTTACAGTACAACACTAATCCTTGTCCCTCACTTTTGGAACTAGCTTTTACAGTTCTCTGAGTTTTCTCCCTCATACTGAAAAGGAAGATAAAATGGGATGTGCAGTTAATTCTTTTCTAAAGCATACTGCTGCTGATTCAAACTCGCCTCTCCTCTCAACTTTGGATCTAATGCAGTGTTGTCTTAAAGGAGTTTTGCCACAATCTCATTTCATACCTTCTGTATCCAACTCTTAAAGGGAATGAGTCATCAAAAAATTACTTATTGTTAAACCCCATAACGACCCTGGACGTATGAGTACGTCCCAGGGCCGCTAAGGGGCTTTGCAGGGGGATCGCCGCTAACACCCGGCAGTAACAGCGCCGGCGGGTGGCTCCGCCCGCTGGCGCTGTTTAACCCGTCAGACACCACGGCAAAGATGGCCGCGGCATCTGACTGAATGACGTTCGGTGCCGCGCAACGATCGTTAGGGGCATCGGCGCAGATCCGACGACCAGACACGGCAGTGGGGAGCCCTGTGAAGGCTCCCGTCACTTACATTTCCCGGTTTACCCCACTTCCGGCCGTAGACAGGAAGTGGGGAAACCGCCATCTTTGTACACCCTAATGCATTGCCTATGCAATGCATTAGGCTGTATTAACAACCGCGCCCCCTAGTGGTCAAGCACCATAGGGGGACTAAATGTTACAGTGAAAAAAAAATAAAAATACAGATAACACATTATATTTACCGAAGATTGAATACAGATAACACATTATATTTACCGAAGATTGAACGCCGTAAAAGCAAAACCCCCGCAAACATGGCGAAAATAAGTTTTTTTTACAATTTGTCCCACTTGGAATTTTTTTGCGGTTTCCCAGTATATTCTATAGTACAGTGAATAACACCATCAGAAAGTACATCTTGTTCCGCAAAATAAAAGCCCTCATGTGTCTATGTAGGTGGAAAAATAAAGAAGTTATGGCTTTCAGAAGGCGAGGAGGGAAAAACGAACGTGTCACCAAAAAAAAAAACGCCGGGTCCTTAAGGGGTTAATAAGTAAAAAAAAAAAAAAATTGGCAACATTCCCTTTAAGCTCTGTGTGTTCAGAAGGGGGCGTGTGTGATTTGTTTGAAATGCATATCATATGACCCTGCAGGATGACATCACCAGGCCTCTCCTCTCTGTAGTCAAATAAAGGTCTGTTTATATATAAAGTTGTGAGCAGTTGAAAGATAAAGTTTTTGCCTCCAGGCACACGGTTCCTCAGTTCAAATCCCTGCAGGAACCAAACCTGTGTTGTTTTTTTTTCTCTTTATCAATGCACATGCCTGATTGAGGTTTCTTTTTTATTTATTTGCACTGTTTGACTAATTACTAAGGAGTACAGAGGACGGGAGTAGAGTGACAGCACCTGGGGTTTGAACACTCAGTAGCTGCTTGAGAGGAGAAGTGATGTCTGAGCATGTCTGACTAGGACTGAAGAGCTCTCAGCCCTGGTCGTATCTCCTGAAGATGATCTGTAAACAATGGATCACTAAAGGAGCAGCTAAATCAAAAACAGTGCAGAATTTTTAATAATAATGAATGGTGAAAATGTTTGTTACTTCATTTGCAAGCTTCCCACGTCAATTTTACTTTGTGGCAAAACCCCTTTAACTTTTCGCCTGTCTTCTCTTTTCTTCCCGTTTAAAATCATATGGGACATAACAGCTGCAGCCACTGATTGGCTGCAGAGATCACAAGCCAATTGCTGATACCCTTCAGAAGTAAGCACTACAAATGTCATGTTACCTAACCATTGTAGCCAATCAGCTGCTGCATGGGTGACATCCTATTCAAATCAAGAGCAGAATAAGGCTAAGATTGATAGAGATGGCACTGTGCTGAATCAGAGGTACAAGGGGGGGTGAGTGTACCTTTTTTATTTTAAATTGAGCTGCAGAAGTCTAAAAAAAAGGACAACCCCTTTAAAAATGAACTTTTAATAAGGATGAAAAAAAGTCCAGAAACTCAGCAGTGTTACAAGATGATTCTTTTGCTAATTAATCTAATAATTAACTATTTATGATAATGTGGCACAGAAAGTTTATCTCATTTTTTCCATTTGTTGTACCCTGAGATCAGATAACATGTAAGTAAGTTATCTCTGTCATATAATCTTTGCTACATTCATAGGGATATTTTTGATCTTACTGTGATTTGGAATAGTCTTTAGTACATATATTATGGATACCTTCAAGGAAGGTATCCATAAGATGTGAATGTGAATGTAGGGCCATCACCCCAAAATGGGCAGTACTATCAGGGACCTGTCTGTAATGAAGTAGGAGTTGCCTGTTATGCTATGCTGCTTATACAGTCAGTCATGGCTGTGGCCAGTGAGCAGAGTCTAAGGGAACATACTTTTGTCACCCATGAATCCTTATACAAGGAATCTGGGTTCACTGTTATGTATCCCCAGGTTACCTGAACCTGGAAAAGCATGGGTTACACCAGGAGAGCATGGTTAGAGAGAAATATACACTGGAGGAAAAAACAATCTAAGGTCAATTCCAGTTAGACACCTGAAGTTTCAGGCAGGTGAACAGCCAGGTAGTAGCCAGATTAAAGCACAACGATAATCGACACTAGGTAGTATTCAAACAACTGTGCACATGATAAGCAAGCCCTCCAGTGCATCTTCCAGCACCACTGATGGGACCAGTATGGCACTGACTGGAAAAACCCACAGTAATGTGAACAATACAGCATGTTACACTATTGTTCAGTGTCCCCATTATCTACTTTTCTCCTTACAAGTCTCCCTCCCTGGGTAATGCAAGATTCAACAGAAGAGATTTGGGGTCAAGAGCCTAGGATACTGCTGATATCGGCAAAATAACTCAAGCTTAACAATGGCTAAAGCTCCATTAGCTCCCCTTTAGTGTATATATCTGAAATCAATTTATATAAAATTACTACATTTATGTGCAAAAAAATTTGTAATTGCAAGCACAGATTTTGATTTACTTCTTAATCGATACCCAGCTTTATCAAATTGATCACCTATTTTCAGGATACATCAATATTGGATTAAATCATCTGATTGAGGAGGTCACAGCCTCGTCATTGTTTACTTGTGTTTGTACATGAGCTTGAGTAAATTGGACAGTGATAAAGCACCTTGCATCACTGCTACTAAAATTACGACCATTACAAGTATAAGAATCAGCTTGTTGCCAAAAGTCAGACTCTCACCAACTTAATATCCTCAATTCTAACAATTGGCCATCCAAAGCACTGCTTGACCCCATCTCTGTTTGATTTGCACAGGTTTAACCAGGTTCGGGACACTCCAAGCTACAATTTTTTTTAAAACCCTATCCTTAACCATAATCGTAATCCTAACACTAAGTTAGGGCTATATTTGTAAAAGGAGTATTCAGGGGTTAATTTATTGGCCTAACTTCCATTCCAATATCCTATCCAACATCACTTCCAGTAACTTCACCATAGGCTCTTTGTTATGGTAACCAGAAGTGACATTGAACACGACATTCAATGTCCCTTCCAGTTACCAAAACATTGGGTCAATGTTAAAATAAGCAGAATTGACATTGGACACAATGTCTGCCGTTATTTCTGGTTACCATAACATTCATCCCAGGCTCGGACTGGTCCACTGGGAAATTAGTGAAACCCCTAGTGGTCTCTGAGCTCCAGTGGTACAACTACCGCCATCAGAGGGGGCCCAGCCAATGCATCCTACCTCAGAACACCTGAGCGTTCAGACTTAGCAGAGCAGAGTGCCCCTGGCGCCTTGTAGGACTAAGGCCTTAGGCCTTAAGCCTGCAAGGTTTCAGCCTCTAGTGCTCTAGTCACCACATCATTGCACCGCCTACGGCAGACCTCGCTGTAATCCAGCTTTCTGCCCGTCATTCAAGGGGTAACGGGAGAGAGGTAAGTTTATTTTTTTCCTTTTATCTGGGGCCCAACATCGCCTAACTTCCTTGAGCCCACCTACCTGCATTCTACTTACTTGGTGGGACTGATGTGTGAGACAGACATATGAGACAGATAGTTGTGTAAGACAGACATTTCTATGTCTCACTATTGCGTTCTGCCCAATACAGTTCTGTTTTGCACACTGCATTATGTGGTAAAATGCAAACATTTAAGTCCGAGAGGCCTAAATATTAACAGGTAATATTTTCATGTACAGCAGCTAGAGGGAGGACCCCCAAGATCAACTCCTATGTGGACTCTAGGCCCCTCAGTCAGACACTGATTCATACTATGTTGAAGTAATCAAAAGTGACACTTGACGTGATGTCAGTACAGATGTAAGGCCATAATGGAAGCATCGTGTTGCTGGACCAGTAAGTTAACCCACTTAAACTACTAAAACAAACATAACTGTAACTTGGAGACAGGATGATGTTTACAATTGATGCTTTTGCAATTTGTGCAAACATAAACCAAATCACTCGCATTCAGGTTCATATTGACTTAGACGAGAATCTAAAAAGCAATGCTAGCCATCAATTTCTTATGAGTGCATAACCCTCTTAATGGCCTTACAAGTGGTATGAAATATGGTTTGATTCAGAAATTATTTTGAAGCTACCTTCTTACAGTTTCTACATCCACTTTCCAGGATCTGTGCACAACTTCTCTGTTTGCTTGGTTCCAATGTTTTTTCCTATCTCTCTTTCTTTATTAGTTTTTATTAAACTTCTGAAAACAAAGTTAGAACACGTGTAAGTAATAAAATCTTTGCCAATGGATTATGTGTTGCTGTGCCAAGATTTACGGGGGAATAATAGTTCCTCTTTAGAGAGGGACATTATTAGTCAGTGTTAAATTTCAAAACCCTGACAGCTCATTCACACGAAATTATTATCTTTTTTTGCAATATGATGGTGTTGTAATATTTAGTATCCTTATTGAAGGATTATAGTTCATATTCAGGGCTACAAAAGCAGCAATAATGATTGGTAAGACTTCTCTCTACCTGTCACCTGTCTCATATATTTTTTTAGAATGTAAACTCTTTCACATTAAATGGAAAACCAATTCCCTTCAGTCCAGCTTTTAATATGCACTGTGAAGGCAAACTATTCCTAAAATACAAGTAACTCTTGTGTGAGAGAGGTTTTTGCTACTTTCAACAACATAAAAGTTCCTTTACCTTGTCAAATGCTAAGACACAGTGCCCTTCATATTTATTCATACTTTTGTTCAATGTGATTGAAAACATGATTTACCAAGGGAAAAGGACAGTTGATATTTTCTTGGTAAAAAATTAAAAAGTAGCCATTTTGACTGGTCAAAGTAAAGTGCAGACCCCCAAATACCAGAGGAGTCATTGAGGCTTACTGTAGGATTCACACAGCGTTTTTCAATCCGAAAAACAGATTGAAAAGTGCTGCGTAAAACGTATCCAAAGACGAACCCAAAGTGTGCTGCGTGTTTGGATGTGTTTTTCATGCAGCAGAAACACACCCTATAGTTTTAAATAGGGTGTCTGCTGCGTAAAAGGGTATGTTCACACGGACTAATTTCAGCACACATTTCACCGCGTATTTGGGCTCTAATACAAGCGAGATACGCACCAAAATTACGGTAATCCATAGTTCTCATAGAGAACTATGGATCACATGTCGTCCCAACACATGTACAATACGATCATATTGTACGTGTGGGGAGATAAGAGACATGTCAATTATTTGCGCCAAATACGCGCCGCAAGTAATGCATGTCAAGGGGGGACAGCTCCGCGCCACGGGACTCCAAAATCACATGGTGTAATTGCGGCTGTACTGTAAGCGCCGCAATTATGCTGTGTGAACATAGCTAAACAGATCAAGAATTGACATGTCAATTTTTTGGACGCATCACAGAGACGCATGTAAAACACGCATCGGCAGTCAGACCTCTTAACGCTGATGCGTGTTTTAAGTTGAAACTAATGTAAACTACACTGCACATTGTTAGATGCGGGTTTGGGTCCAAAACACGGATACAAACACGCATCTAAAAAACGCTGTGTGTGAACATCCCTTAAGGCTCATACAGTAGATGTGGCAAGTGCACAGAACCTGTCCTCTTCTAGATGTGACACTACTTTGTACAACACAGATCAATACAATATGAATGCTCTGTGTTTGAGCCCTGATATAGCCTTAATATATGGATAGGTTTATTAAGGCCCATCCCAGTAATGACTTACCAACCACCAACCTGCTAATCAGATATAATTATATGTTTAATAATAATTGCCACATACAGAATAGTTATGGTTTTGGATTTTGTTGCAGATCATATTTGTTTGTTTACAGATTTTATGCAGATTTTACTGCAGATTTTTCTATACTGTATTCAATAGGATAAGGCAAAATTGGCACTACAATTTGCAGATAAACCTGACTTGCAGATTTTGCCTTTAATCACTGAAGTCAATGTAGAAATATCAACAGTACAATCTGCAATAAATTTACAACTAATCTGCAAAAAAAATCTGTCCCAAAATCTGCAGCTAATTCACCTCATGTGAGCGTACTTACTATTAATTTAAAATTAGGGGCTAAAAAAAAGGAAAAAAGTAGCTGGCCCGTGAATGTCTACTCAGTTCAGGAGCACCCTGCTGATGACATCATGTTCATTGGTCACATGAGGCTACAACCAATCACTTGACTCAGTGGTCACATGCTGTTACTAAAGGAAGACACTGCTGAGGCCAGTATTTGGTTGCAGTGTCACATGACCAATGAATGTGACGTCATCAGCACAGAGCTGCAATGGCACTTGAGCTTGAACAGGTTTTTTCTATTTTTAACCCTTTCTGACCAGCATAGCCAAGTTTTAAATTAATGGACAGCCCCTTTAAATTTCCTATGCCATTAAATAACAGTACAGAACTTTTATTATTATTGCATTATTGTTTTAGCTCCTCTGTTAAACTTTAGTACTGAGTACATAGGTAGTGGTCACTTTATAATCTGGTAAATTACCAGTGATGTAAATTCATGCAGCTCAGAATAAATATTTTACCTGGAGATTTGTGCAGGTAAAAACCGTAGTAAATTACAATACCAGGAAACAGGATGACATATTACAAGTATCATTCACGTGCTACGGACATTTTTGCATGGATTTTCTTACATTAAAGGGAAATACAAGGTTTAACATTGATGTTAATCCCTTAAAGACATTAATTTGCCCTCAGGAGATATCCCCATTTATGACATTTATGGCAGCTCCACAGATTTTGCCATGAATGTCTCATAGATGTGGGACACTTCTCAGAGCTACCTCTCTTTCTAGTGGGGCCACTGGATGGATGAATCCAAAGGAAAAATTTATTCCAGCTCTCGTGCAAAAGGAGTATGTATAACATGCAATTTATTGTATCCTGATTAAAAACATGGTCACAATTAAGAGCCCATGGCATTGGCTCGAAACGCGGAGATAATTTATGTGTATTGTAAATTTTTTGCTTTTTAATCATGTTTTTAATCAGGATACAATAAAGTACGTTTTTACATGCTCCTTTTGCATGAGTGCTGGAAGAAATTTTTCCTTTGGATTCATGTTTATATACTCATTGCAGCCTGAGGTCTCTTAGGCCATGTTCACACGGCTTAAAATGGGCCGTATTTCGGTCCGTAATTACGCGCCGACGTGCGCCAATTACGGGCTGAAAACGGCCCATTCATTACGGTACTTCACAGTTCTCATAGAGAACTATGGATTACGTTCTCCTCTCCCCGCACCGGCGAAGCCGCCGGGCGGGGAGTATATTGACATGTCACTTTCTAGCGGCGTATACGCGCCGCTAGCAGTGATTGTTCATGGGCCGGCGAAGTGCCGGCCCCCCGCTCACTCCCCCGCTCCCGCCCCGCCCCTGTCCACCCGCCGTAATTGCGGGGCGTAATTACGCCCTGCAAATACCTGCATCATACACTACTGACTTCGAACATTATGGTTTGAGCCCACAGAGGAACAGACTCTCCTGTTTTCTTGGAGGATTGTTCTTGTGTTGATCTTTGGATTTGGTTCATATTTACATTCGAGCCAAATATCAATGATTCAGTTTAGGTTGGACAAAACCAAATTTTGATATTTCATAGAAAAATCATCCTAAACGCTAAACCTAAATTGGGGTTAAGAGTTTTAATTTGAGTTGGGGTTATGGATGAGGTTTAGCATGGAATTTCAGTTGGCATTCAAGTTAGAATAGATACATCCTAAATCACAAATATCCCAAACATTCAACCAAACTGCTTTCAAACACAACAAAGATCTTTTTGAGCAACACAAGTTCTCGAGATAAGTGTGGGTCCAACATGTTTCAGACAATTATGACATATCCACAGTATATGCCATAAATGTCTGAGGTGGAATTACCCTTTAAAGAGGTTGTCCAAGATTTAGACAAAAGGACTTGTGTCCAGTATTGCAGATCAGCTCCATTCACTTAAACCATTTATTTCTTAAGGCTCCATTGTCTTTTTTGTATTTGCGGAATCATGGCAAGGTACATTTAAGATATTTGTAAAAGAGATTTGTAAAAAAAAAAGAAAGAAATGACTGTGAAATCATTTAAACTGTGCATTTTTGCATGAATAAGTTTGATAATTCCCTTCACAACATCCCGCAGAAACATTTTAGCTGCAAAAAGATCACAGAGCAAAGTGCCCTGCTGGTTTCATAATTGTTGTGTATGTAATTCTTTGAATCATTTATAATTAGTAACATGTGGTAATTTCAGACTGCTCGTTTGGCATGCACATCAATATCTGTTGGTTAATGTATGTATTACACCTGTAAAAACTAATTATGGTTAGTATCTTAAATAGTTTCCCTATTTAATTGATTTGTGCATCTGTTGCTACATGTCATGATAAAAGACTAGAACAAAGTGAAATGCGTCAGCATTCAAGATACATGTATCTTTTTATCGATGAATAGAGAATTCTTATGTTGCATAAATGTAATATTGTAACGAGACCGACTGGAATGCAGACACAGTGGGATAGATGCATGTAATGTGCTGCGCTAGTTTTCTGGCATGCTGTCCGACAAAAAAATGTTGTTGGCCATGTCCGACATGTTTAAACGAGTTGTGCTAAGAAATGATTGCTGCGTCCGAAATCCTAGACACTTTTGACTTTGCTAATTCTTAGGGGGCGTGTCGTGCCATGTTCAGAATATTAGACACATTTATGAATGTTGCTCTACAGAATGTGTTGCAAAAATAATGTGCTAACCCAGGCCATTTTCAAACTGGCATGGTTCTGTTACCAAGGCACTTTCCATGCAGCAGCTCAAAACTTTCATACATACTGATGAATGATACACTAACCTAAACAGACATATGACTGTCTAGTCTTAAACAGTTTTATTACATCTGATCCAGTCACAAATGGATTAGTTCAGGGTCTTCGCTCTTCAAGAAGATTGCAGACTTTTCCACACGGAACCCTCAGGTTGCTGCCTTTTGAAGTAGTCCCCATTTGCAATGGCTGACGTAGATAAGCTGAAGTTGCAGAAACAAGTAACAAACATTTAGTTCACCTTATTACCTAGGAATGTTGGATGACTTTATTACTGTCTAGCATAGTCCTTTTAAATTTATCTGTATGTAGACAGCGTCCTAAGGAAATATTTTATGTTTGATTTTTATCTTGACTACAGCTACTTCCTAATCAACAACGTGCAGTTTTCAGCACATGAACAGAAAGAAAAAGAACAATGTGCTAATGCACCGAAATGTAATTTTGGGGTCACTTATGACATATATAAGCGTGCAGAACAATCTGCAAAAGATACAGTTTACATTAGTTCTTTTACTAATTTACAGTTAAGAAATGTGCTAATTGATTCCAAGGATTACTTGTGGCTTGCAGCTCACAAAGAAATTGGTAAATGTTTGGTTACAGAGCAACAAAACATTTAAAAAAGTGTCCAACATTAGGTAACAACTGGCTGAAAAGGGGACCTAGATAATGTTCTGCATAGGTGTTCTATGCTGTCTATTGCCACTTATGGCATCTGCAACATATGTGAAGGGGCAAAGGCCAACAACAATCAGCAGACTGCTCTTATCCCCTTTCCTAAATTTAATGTAATTGATTATCCAAGTGCGGATTCAGCACTGGCTCATTTTAAAGCGATTATACATCTTTTGAAAAAAAAAACTTAAAATTTGAAAGTCAACTAAATGTATTAAATAAGAAAACAAGCTGCACGTATCTCTTCCTGATGATCAAGCACAGAAGCCCTTGTGGACATTAACTAGAGCCTGATGTATGAAACTGTCTAGTTGTAAAACTGTCTTTGTTGTCCATAGCAACCAATCAGAGCCCATAGCAACCAATCAGAGCTCAGATTTTATTGTTCAAGAGCACTATATGAAATGAAAGCTGAGCTCCGATTGTTTGCTATGACAGTTTTCATACATAAAGCCCTAAGCTTTTTTGTTTATTAGTGACTAAAAAGTGACCAGTGTAACCAAACAGACACAAAAATGTTGATGTAACACATTACTGGGCTATGATCGTCAGACAAGAAATTAAAAACATAAAAATATAATTTAAAACTTGAAAAGACAATTAATAGAAATTCACTGGAAGAGATAAAATTGGTTAAAATCAATTTAATAGCCATCCAATATAACGGTTGAAAACAGTACAAAACCCATAGGTAAATGCACATACTAACATAATTATATATACACTACCGTTCAAAAGTTTGGTGTCACCCAGACAATGAAAGTTTCACATGAAAGTTCTCTTTTTCTGGCCATTTTGCGAGTTTTAATCAACCAACAAATGGTAATGCTCCAGATTACTCAAATAGCTCAAAGGAAGGTCAGTTTTATAGCTTCTCTAAACAGCAAAACTGTTTTCAGCTGTGCTAACAACTTGCACGAGGTCTCGAAGGTTTCAAAATATCCAATAGCCTTCTTACACATTTAGCAACCAAGTACCATTATAACACTGGAGTGATTCAGTGTCACCTGGGGTTCTGGGGCCCACAGGGAGTTGATCTTGGGGGGCCACATACTGTATCATGAAAATATTACCGCCTCTCGGACATAAAACTCACCCATTTTAACCACATAATCCAGTGCGCAAAACAGAATTGTATTAGTGATATACAATGTAGTCACACATTTGTCAGTCAAACATATCAGACACAGGCTAAGTAGCTCCATCCATATCCCCTCCAACCACATACAATATCCGCTCCCCCCACCACATACATACAATAGTCCCCCCCTCCACCCACATACAATATCCCCCTCCACCCACATACAATATCCCCCTCCAACCCACATACAATATCCCCCTCCACCCACATACAATATCCCCCTCCCCCACATACAATATCCCCCTCCATCCACATACAATATCCCATCCACCCACATACAATATCCCCCTCCATCCCAAATACATACCCCCCCTCCACCACATACAATACACCCCCTCCACCACATACAAAATATCCCACCACCCACATACAAAATCCCCCTCCACCACGTACAATATCCCCCTCCACCCACGTACAAGATCCCCCACTACCACGTTCAATAGTCCCACTACCACATACAATATCCCTCCACCACGTATACAATATCTCCCTCTACACACATACATATCCCCCTCCCCCCCCAATACATATCCCCCTCCACCCACAAACAATATCCCCCTCACCACATACAATATCCCCTCACACCCCTACATACAATTATCCCCCTCAACCCACTTACAATATCCCCCTCCACCCAATACAATATCCCCCTCCCCCCAATTACAATATCCCCCTCCACCCACATACAATATCCCCTCTACCCAACATACAATATCCCCCACCCACATACAATATCCCCCTCACCCACATACACTATCCCCCTCCACCCACATACAATATCCCCCTCCACCCACATACAATATCCTCCTCCCCCACATACAAATATCCCTCCTCCACCCACCATACAATATCCCCCTCCACCCACATACACTATCCCCCTCGCACCCACCATACAATATATCCCTCCACCCACAACAATATCCCCCTCCACCCACATAACAATATCCCCCTCCCACCCACAGACAAGATCCTCCGCGCACCCACATACAATATCCCCTCCACCCACATACAATACCCCCCTCCTCCCCACATACAATATCCCCTCCACCCACATACAAATCCCTCCATCCACATACAATATCCCCCTCCACCCACATACAATATCCCCTCCACCCACATAAATACCTCCCTCCTCCCACAACAATATCCCCCCTCCACCCACATACAATATCCCCCTCCATCCACCATAACAATATCCCCCTCCACCCACAACAATATCCCCCTCCACCCACATACAAGACCCCCCTCGCCACATTCAATATCCCCCTCCTCACAACATACAATATCTCCCTCCGATCACACATACAATATCCCCCGCCACCCACGTACAATATCCCCCTCCACCCACTACATATATCCCCCACTACCACGTTCAATATCCCACTCTACCCACATACAATATACCTCCACCCACATACAATATCTCCCTCTACCCACATACAATATCCCCCTCCACCCACATACATATCCTCCTCACCCACATACAATATCCCCCTCCACCCAAATACAATATCCCCCTCCACTCACATACAGTATCCCCTCCACCCACATACAAAATCCCCTCTACCCAATACAATTACCCCTCCACCCACATACAATAACCCCCTCCACCCACATACAATATCCCCCTCTACCCACATACAATATCCCCTCCACCCACATACTATATCCCCCTCCACCCACATACTCTATCCCCCTCCACCCACAGACAATTATCCCCCTCCAACCACATACAAGATCCCCCTCCTCCCACAATACAATATCCCCCTCCCCACCCACATTCTATATCCCCCTCCACCCACATACACTATCCCCCCCACACCACATACAAAATATCCCTCCACCCACATACAATATCCACTCCAACCACATACAAACCCCCTCCAACCACATAACAATATCCTCCTCCACCCACATACAATATCCCCCCACCCACCAAACAATAAATCCCCCTCCACCCACATACACTATCCCCCTCTGCCACATATCAATATCCCCCTCCACTCACATACAATATCTCCTCCACCCAACATACAATATCCCCCTCCGCCCACATACACTA
The DNA here is from genome assembly GCA_025379985.1 of Phyllomedusa bahiana. Classification (NCBI taxonomy): domain Eukaryota; kingdom Metazoa; phylum Chordata; class Amphibia; order Anura; family Hylidae; genus Phyllomedusa; species Phyllomedusa bahiana. The sequence goes on along the minus strand of JAODAL010008675.1, from coordinate 54,177 downwards.
TCCCCTCCGCCCACATACAATATCCCCCTCCGCCCCCATACAAGATCCCCCTGCCACTCAGCATACAATACCCCCTCCACACACATACACTATCCCCCTCCACCCACATACAATATCCCCCTCCCCCCCACAATACAATTATCCTCCTCACGCACATACAATATCCCCCTCCTCCACCCACATACAATATCCCCCTCCAACCACATACACTATCCCCCCTCCAACCACAATACATATATCCCTCCCCCCACAACACTAATCCCCCTCCACCCACCATACATTATCCCCCTCCACCCACATACAATATCCCCTCCACCCACATACAATATCCCCCTCCACCCACATACAATCACCCCACCACCCACATACAAAATCCCATCCACCCAAAAACACTATCCCCCTCCCCCACAAACAATATCCCGCTCCACCCACAAACACCTATCCCCTCCACCCACATACAGTATACCCCACCACCCAAAAAAACAACACACACCACACACCACATACAATCACCCCCACCACCCACATACAATATCCTCCTCCCCCAACAAACTCTATCCCCCCAAACCACCTACAATATCCCTCTCAATATCCCACCCTACCAAAACGACCCACCACCCACAAACAAATAATACCCCCTCCACCCACATTCAATATCCCCCCTCCACCCACATACATATATCCACCTCCACCCACATACAATATCCCCCTCGACCCACATACAAAATCCCCCTCCACCCACATACAATCTCCCCCACCACCCACAGACAAGATCCCCCTCCACCCACATACAAGCTTCCCCACCCCCCACCTACACTAATCCCGCAGCCACCCACATAACAACATCCCCCTAACACCCACTACAAAATCCCTCCACCCAATTCATACAATATCCCCTCCACGTTTCCCATGGTCACAGAACCTCACCACCTTCTAAAATAAACACCAGCAAGAAAGTTAACTCCTATCACAGGGTCAGTTGTTCCCCTCACTCTTACAATCAGGGACACATGTAAACTCTGCCACGATACTAAACGCGATATAACCTACACACCACAAATAAGAGACCCACATAGAGGTCAACCCCAGCTCAGGTATAAACTTCAACACCACCATAAGAGACCACATAGAGGTCAGACACCAGCTCAGTTATAACCTACAACACCGCCATATAGAGAGCACGATAAGAGGTCTTACACCACTCAGGTATAACCTACAACACCGCCATATAGAGTACCACAGAGAGGTCAGACACCAGCTCAGGTATAACCTACAACACCGCCATATAGAGACCACATAGAAGGTCTTACACCAGCTCAGGTATAACCTACAACACCGCCATATAAGACCACATAGAGATCAGACACCAGCTCAGGCACATCACATTACAATATTAAAAAATAATCCCTGAAAGTGAGACTCACCGGAGACGGTCTTGACTGGAGTCGTTCTCTTCTCTCATGAGTCTTCCATCACCCTCATTTCTTCTGCATTTCCGTTCCACACGCCATGATGACTGTCCCGGCCACACTCATCCCTGCAGAAATTACACACAAATATCTTAGAATCCTCAATTTTCCATCATCTCTTGTACCAATCCCACCTCTGTAACAAACTTCCCAGGGGTAGGAGAGCGGTACAAGCCTAGTATCCTAAGGGTTGGAGGGTGGGGATAGGCCCCAGGTAACAAGATAGGGCCTTCTTAGGTAGGTATGGCCCCCGCTTGATACAGTTGTAGGCCACCCCAGGTAGGTTGTTATGGGTACCTAGCCACGGTTGGTAGTAAATAGCCCTCTGGGTAGATAAGCCGGCTACAGTTAGGAAAGTAGATGTCTACAGGTTAGGATAGTGGACCCCAGTTAGGGTAGCTGTAGTGTAGGTGTTGGTGAGTCCCCCCCTACCCCCCATTAGTTAGGCTGTAGGTAGGTGGTTTCCCCCGTAAGGTAAGCTGTAGGTTGAGTTTAGGGTCCCCGTTTATATATGCAGCAAGCAGTTAGGGACCCCCCATTAGTGTAGTAATCCAGAAGTTAGGGGTCTCCTTTAGGTACTATACAGTTAGGGGTCTCTTTAGGTAGTATAGCAGGAGTTAGGGGCCTCCTTAAGGTACTATACAGTAGTGTGTCACCTTTAGGTAGATAAAACAGGTAGTTAGGGGCCTCCGATTAGGTAGGGTGGCAGGAAGTCAGGGCCCCGTGGGGGGGGGGTGGGTGGGTGGTGGCATTTAGTTATTGTTAGGGTAGTCAGAGTCCCCTTAAATTTAGTTAGCCAGGGCTCCCCCTATATTAGTTAGGGTCCACCCTGTAGAGTCCGGCCCCCTTTGTAGTCAGGCCTCCCTTAGATTGCCAGAGCCCCTCCCAGTAGGTTAGCAAGGACCCCCCTTGTAGACAGGTCCCCCCTGTAGATATCGCCATGCCCCCCTGTAGGTAGTCAGGCCCCCATGGTAAGTCCAGGGCCCCCTATTGTAGAGAGGGCGCCCCCCATGAGGGTAGCCAGGCCCCCCAGTAGTTAGCCAGGGCCCCCTTGTAGTCAGGGCTCCTATAGGTCTCCAGGGCCCCTCTTGTAGCCAGGCCCCCCTTGTAGCCAGGGTCCCCTATTGTACCAGGCCCCCCATAGCCAGGGCCCCCTTTTGTAGCCAGGACCCCTTTTGTAAGCCTGCCCCTATATTCAGGCCCCCCTCAAGTAGACAGGGCCCCCCTCCAGAAGTCAGAGCCCCCCTTGTAGCCAGGACCTCCCCAAGTACCAGGACCCCCCTAGTAGCCAGGACCCCCTAGTAGCCATGGCCCCCTATAGTAGCCAGGCCCCCATGTAGTCTGGCCCCCCTTTTGTAGAGAGGGCCCCCCCATGTAGGTAGCCAGGGCCCCCCTTGTAGTCAGGTCCCCCTATAGGTAGCATGGCCCCCCTTTGTCGCCAGGGCCCCCTTTTGTAGCCAGGGCCCCCCAGGTAGCCAAGATCCCTTTTTAATAGTCGGGCCCACCACTAGTAGTCAGGCCCCCCTCTAGTCAGGGACCCCCTCTATAGATCAGGGACCCCCTCTAGTAGTAAGGGGCCCCCCTTGTATGTCAGGGCCCCCCTTGTACCAGGGCCCACTTTGTGTGAGCCAGGCCCCCCTCAATGTAGTTCAGGGCCCCCATTTGTAGCCAGGGCCCTCCCATGTAGGTATCCAGGGGCCCCGCTTGTAGCCATGGCCCCCTGTAGGTCCAAACCCCCCTTGTAGTTCAGGGCCCGCTGTAGATAGCCAGGGCCCCCCTTCAGATCGCCAGGGCCCCCCTGTAGTAGTCAGGGCCCCCCCTATAGGTAGCCAGGTCCCCCTTTGTAGAGGGGCCCCCCATGTAGGTTAGTCCAGGCCCCCCATGTAGTTAGCCAGGGCCCCCCTTGTAGTCAGGGCCCCCTATAGGTAGCCAGGCCCCCTAATAGTAGCCAGGAGCCTCTTGTAGCCAGGGCCCCCTATGTGTAGCCGGCCCCCCAAGTAGCCAGGAAACCTATTTTAGCCAGGACCCCTTTTTGTAGCCAGCCCCCCTTATGTAGCCAGGACCCCCTTATTGTAGCCAGGTCCCCCCTTTAGAAGTCAGGGCCCCCTTTAGTAGTCAGGGCCCCCCTTGTACCCCCAAGGGGGCCCCCTCTAGTAGTCAGGGCCCCCTAGTAGTCAGGGCCCCCCAAGGAGTCAAGGCCCCCTTTTTGTGCCAGGGCCCTCTTTTTGTAGTCAGCCCCTGTGGTAGTTTAAAAAAATAAAACAACAAACCCACTTACCTGGCTCGGCTCCTGCTCCGGCCGCTCCGAGGCTCCGGTACTGCCGCCCTGCATAGGGCGGCGCGGTGAAAGAGGACGTCACCAGCGCCGCCTGACGTCAGCAGAAGGGGCCGTGCCCTGCAGGCTGAAGGCCTAAAGCGTTCAGCCCTGCCGGGGAGATCAGCGAGCGCAGCGCAGTGGCCTGTGCCCCGTTTACACCCCGAGCCCCGGGAGTCGGGGACATTCCCCCGGTTTTCCCGGCCCCCCCGGGTCTCGGGCCCTCGGAGCAGGTCCCGGCTCCAAGCCCCGGATGCGCGGACGGGCCCCGGGGACACGCACTCCCTTTCCGGGCCCAAGCGGCTGGGGGGGGCCCACCGGGGGATTCCCCGGTCCCCCGCGGCCCATCCGACCGGGGGAGTGTGGTTGTTGGAAATGGGCCCAAAACCCTATGTAGAATTGCTTAAAAACCAGACATTGCAGCTAAAATAGTTCTTCCCACATTAACAATGTATAAGTGTTTTTTCTCATTTTTTTAAAATTTTTGCTTCATTAAAAAAAAACTGTGCTTTTCTTTCAAAAAAAGGGAAAAAATTTCTTAGTGCCCCCAAAATTTTTTGAACGGCAGTGTGTGTTATATATAAATTATATTATATATAAAATATATATTATAAATATATATATATTATATTAATAAAATATATAAATATACATATACATATAAAAAATAATATATATAATTAATATTTTATATTATGTAGAAGATAGATAGATGATAGATAATAATAATAGAAATAGATAGAAGATATAACATTTAATCTATCTGTTATAATAGATTAGTCTTTTTATATTTTTATATAAAACATAAAATAACAAATTAATACTCGGTTTTGATGATAGTAGATGATAGTAGATAATAATAAATAGATAGATAGATAGATAGATAGATAGAGATATATATAAACATGAATCACATTGGAAAATTACTTTAAAAAATATCTTCTTCATATCCATACTTTTAAGCATAAATCCATCACACGGGTGCCACATAGAAAAATAGATAAAGTTAGTAACAATCGTCAAATCATGCTCTGGGAGCGCAGCTCAGTAAAAAACTTTGTAACAAACTTAGTAAAATAACACTTCTCGTAAGAGAGTTTGTTACAAAGTTCTTTACTGAGCTGCTCTCCCTGAGCATGCTTTGAAGATTGTTACCATAGGACCTATCTATTTATCTACATCAAGGATCCTGACGGATACCCCCAGAGAAGCATCTAGAGGAGCTGCACCATTTTAACCCTTAAAAGGGAAGCCTGCAAATGTGCTGTACCATGCATTGTACAGCATAAATTGGTGAGCATATATTTACCACCTGTTAAACGTATTCTCAACAGTATTACACTACTTGTACTCTGTTTTCTTTCCTCTTCTTGGTCCTACAAACTGTGTGGAGTCTCCAGCGGTGAGCAAGACTTAAGAATCACAACTGATGCCACTAGTAAGGCATGTGACCACTGAGGCTGCTGATTGGTTACAGTGGCCATGTGCAAGCCGGTAGCAAACAGAGAATGTAGCGCCCTCTACAATTTTGGACGCAAGTGGAGAGGTAAGTACAGTTTCTAATGTCAATTTATGATATTTGCTGGGCTTTATTATTTTTTAATGGTGGCTGGCGCTTTTAATGGCAGGGAATGTCAGCACATCTTAGATTTGCAGTGTTGAATTTTATGAAATTCCTATTCAAACTGCTCATTTATATTACTTAGATATTAACGAAGAAGCCTAAGTGATATTTATTTAGAATTTTAGCTTCCATAACTTACATTAAAGTAAAATAATAAAATGACTCCCATAGTCTGGTTCTCTTATGGTTATCTCTGTTTATTGGTCATGTCTGTGGTGTGATCATTTATTATCAGTAGCTGTTTACAATATATTACTCATACACATTAAATACCATCAATCAATGTTTTTTCCATTCCCATTTCAAGCAGTTCTGTTTTCATACTGGTTTGAGCATGTGGCAGTTTAATTAACCTCTCCAATATTTGAAACACTTCTTTGTCATTTCTCCTGATTACTGAGGCGAGAGCCGCCTTATAACACTAATTAAAGGGAGATGATGGCAATTTCTGCACATGCATATTGCATCCCATCTGCCTTTTCTCTATGTGCTTAGCCCTTGAATAATTATGTGGTAAACATCCTGATTTTCCTCAATACCAGTCAGTCAGATATTGTAGTTCAATTCCAATTATCAGCAATTCCAGGTTTAAACTAGCACTGATGAAAAATGAATCAATAAATGAATGCATTTGAAATTAAAATGAATGGGACATTTGTTCCGCTGTTCTATTTCAATTGCTGAATAATACTTCAGTACTGTATTATATGTATTAAAATTCAGCGTTAGCTTCATTGGGAAAGATCTGTCATTGTCTTTTATTAAAACCTTACTTGGGACCCTGCTCTCCAAGCCATTATAATGAATGTACCACCTGTAAGTTTAAATGTAAGTTTTATTACCTCACAAAAATTAGGAGATAACCAGAGAGGGACAATTTAGCTTAAAAATATTATTGAATCCAATTCAATATTATGCATGTGTTCAAAGAGCCTCAAAACCAATAAAAGTTTGCTGTAGAAAAAATATTAACTGACTCTAAAAGTGGAAGAATTAAGGAATCAGATTTGATTTGGAAGTCATAACAACCTGGTCTCATGGCGGATAAAAGCAGTTAAAAGTGTTTTAAAGAAAATTTAAAATACAAATAGGAAAATGTGAAGAATATAAGGATGAAAACAAATGAAAATAAAGCGAGATAAAGCACGTACACGGAGATCCCAGAAAAGTCTGCACCCAAAGCATGAGACTTTTAAGCTAAATTAAATTAAAACATTAAAAGGGGTTTTATCATTGAATTTGTGCCTCAAAAATTTCTATGAGATTGAATTTGAAATTGGGGGCGAGTTCCCCTCTCGAGGTGTGTCCTCCTCACTGAAACATGGTATCATTTGTATTTGCAGTAAAGGGGGAAGGGTTTGTCGGACAGAACAGATTGCAGCTTCTCTCTGCACCTCATCTCCAGACCCCCAAAAGCCCCTTACTGGCTATGACCAGTTATAAACACAGCCTAAAAACTGACAAAACACAGTGGGGATGCACACGGCCCCCCCCCCCATTCTCTCTCTGTTACAGCAAAGAACTGTGTAGTAATATATGGGGGGGGGGGGGAACACAGGACATAAGACTGTGTTAATGAGGGATCATGAGTTAAAAACAGTCAGTAATTACCCAATCTTTCCCTTGAGCGGGGAGATGAGAAAAGCCAGCCCCCCAATAGGGTTTTTACTTTGGTTTTTAAACAGTTCAGGGGGGTTTTAAACACAGATGTGCAGGCACTATCCAGCACAGGGGGGCGTTCTGGGGCAATTCATGTCTGAGGCAATCCCAACGGGTGAATGAAAGTCAGTCACCAACACAGTGCGGGGGGGCGTGTCCAGGGGGCAGAATCCGCCCGGGGGCTTTCCCCCACTAGTCAATTACAGAAAAGGGGGGCGTGTCCCGTTTAGCGACAAAATAGAAAACGATACAAGAAAAGCTCTACTACTATACTAAGTGACTTGGGTTTAATGCAAACCCAATTAAAAAAGTGCTTATTTTTACTGCCCCATAATCTGAGAATGATCTTTGTAGCGAGAAAAACCCTTTAAGGAGCTTGCATACAAACCACATAACCATTTTCATAAAGATCATATTTACTCTTGTCTACTATCATGGACTCACTTATCTTATCCTAAATTTTCAGCAGTTCCCTAGTTTGGCATAAGACAAAATAAACCAGATTCCATCCTAAAATATTTAGCACCACTCTGTGAAAAACATATTTCAAGAGATTCAGAAAACAGTACACGTATACAGTGGGTTGCAAAAGTATTCATACCCCTTGAACTGTTCCTCATTTTTTTAATATTTTCAGCCCCAAAAAGGGGGTTTTCTCAAAAAAGATTTTTCAAACACATCATCTTTAGACCACGCCCCTGGTCAGGGCGGTTCTGTACGTGAGGCTTTTCAGCCTGCTATTTTTCTATCCTTTTACAGTGATAGATGCAAGAGATTTATAAATGTTTATACAAGGCACAAGCAATAAAAAGGAAAAAAGTATTTTTTCCTCTCCATCTGACCAAGTTCAGCATGCCAACTTCTCTTAGCCTGAAATCTTTAACTCGTCACTTTTGCAGCACAAACATTCAACCCTATTCTGGTTATTTTTAAAAGTAACATTTGTACCAAAAACTTTACAACTTCCACACAGTATGATTTTTGGCGCCCACTTTCCTTTTTTTTTTCATGATTTTGTATTAGAAAAAGTGCCTGGATTTTTGAACCTGTCCCACGGGGTCATAGATTAGCACTTTCTAGTACAAAGCGACAATTCAGGGTCAGGTAAACACTTTTTTTAGTGCTCTACCTGTTTCCCCAGTAATACGCCCCGGTTTGCCGTACTAAAGTCATAAATTTGTAGAATATTACGGTTGTAATGTGACACGCCTCCAGAATGCCCCTGCAGGCTATATAATGCCCCTAATTTTGGAGTGTGCCTGCTCATACAACAGTTTCACAGGGCTGCACGTTTTTGGGGGGAAAGGAAAAACCCCCACTATTGGGGCAGCCCCCACAAAGTGTCACCTTGTGTCTCTAAAAGTAGACATCCTCTAAATTCCTTATATATGATATGTCCACAAAGCACCCTCCATGTATATAATTCTGAAACAGATTGTGCCTACTGTATACAATGCTGCCTATAGAGCCTCTTAAAAAAATAATGCCCAACATATTAAAATGATACCGCACAATGTGAATGCCAAATAAAATATTGCAAAACCCTAAAAAAAACCTGGTTTTGAAAAAAGGTTAAAATGTAGGCCAATGTAGGGAAAAAAAATTTTCTGAATTTGCTTCGGGGTCATTAAAAAAGCACTCATGAAATATATTCAATGCTAGTTTTATCCCAAAGGGATTGTCCAGCAGAAATATATCTGTCCTAAGTAATACGTTTCCTAATGTTTTACACTTTTATAATGTACTTCATTACATTTTCTGTTGGCTTCCTGCAGTTCTGCATTAGTTGTTTGATGACAGGTAGTTCTGTGTGTCTCAGCCCAGGAAACAGCTCTGTGTGGTGCCCAGGAGATTAAGTGAACTTTATTTCCTGGTATCATTTGAAGCCATACCTCTTTGGTCCTGCTTTCCAAGGCTTTTAACATGGGGCAGAAAAAAGGGGGCATGCAGTGAGACTGAGGTTCAGAGGAAGCAAGACACACAAAGCAAAGCTTAAAGTTTTACAAGTGAAACAACTTTCCAACATGAAATGCTGTGGTTTGGCTGAAGAGGAAGGAGGCTATAGGCAGCACAAAAAAACACAAATTTGCATGGAAAACATCATAAGATTTAAAATTCATGCAAGACATTTGAAAAAAACATTGGGAGGTTTGCCAGAAATTCCCTTTAATATTAGTAAAGTGAGCATGACTTCTATCCATCGTGAGTTCTTAGTGCCTGTTCATGTATGCAGAATAAAGAGGGATCTAATGACTTGTGTCTGCAATTATAGTATTACACCCCAAATTACCAGGGAATGACTCTGAGTGAATTTATATTCCCCACTTTCTCTTTGGACCTGCATGGAAGTTGGGGGGAGTGGGGAATCTGAATCTTTTTATGCAAACAAGAAATTCAGGAACAAACTCATTCTGAAGGAGAAATAACGAGGCCACATGATGGCACTAATAATTGTCTGAAACTTTGTGTCACCAAATGATATTAAAGGGGTTGTCTCACTTCAGACAATGATGGCATATTGCTAGGATATGCCATAATTGTCTGATAGGAGCTGATCTCTGAGGTGGGACCCTGATCTATATTTTAAATGGAGAGGTGTTAGGAACCCTCCAATAGACATGAATGGGAGGTCTGACATTAGCCAGGTGGAGCCATTCAAGTAATGCTATGTAAATTTGATGTGCCCTCAAAATAAATCAACACACACCCATCAATGTCTAAACTGCTGGAAACAAAAGTGAGTACACCGCTAAGTGAAAATTGATAAATTGTGCCCAATTTGCCACTCTTCCTCCATGGTGTCATGGTGTGACTTGTCAGTGTTACAAAATCTTAGGTGTGAATAGGGAGCAGGTGTGTTAAATTTGGTGTTATTGATCTCACACTCTGTCATACAGGTCACTGGACCATACAGTGGTTTAACAAGACAGGTTCCACTCAGAACAGGCCTTGCCAAGGTCAACCAAAAAAATGTAAGTGCACATGCTCAGCATCATATCCAGAGATTATCATTTCAAAATAGACGTATGAGTGTTGTAGCATTGCTACAGAGGTTAATTAGGTGAGGGTTCATAACTCTAAGGCTATGTTCACACGGCTTATTTCGGGGCGTATTTACGGACGTATTTACGTCCGCAAATACGTCCCAAAATACGTTTCAAATAATTAACAATTAGATTAGTATTGGTTCCAATGTAAAATACACCTCGTCATTCACATGAGGCGTATTTTCGCGACGTATTTGCAGGCATAAATACGTCCATAAATACGATCGTAAAATTAAGTCCTCTGTCACTTATTGAGGCGTATTTCGCAACGTAAATCCCCATAGTAAAGAATGAGGATTTTATTTACGACGCGAAATACGTGCCACACTTTGTGACACGTATTTGAAACGTATTTCGGGACGTATTTGCGGACGTAAATACGTCCGTAAATACGCCCTGAAATAAGCCGTGTGAACATAGCCTAAAGGTGATGCACAAGAAAGCCAGTTTTCTGAAGACAAGCAGACTAAGGATATAGATTACTAGAACCATGTCCTGTGGTATGATGAGACCAAGATAAACTTATTTGATTCAGATGGTGTCAGGTGTAGAGTATTGAAACAAGTGTGTCTTGCCTACAGTCAAGCATGGTAGTACGATTGTCATGGTTGGGACTGCATGAGTGTTGCCGGCTGTAGGAACCTATAGTTCATTGAGGAAACCATGAATGCCAACATGTACTATGACATACTGAAGCAGAGCATGATTCCCTCAAGTAACTAGGTTGATGAGCAGTATTCCAACATGATTACGACCCCAAACACACCTTCAAGACAACCACAGCCTTGCTAAAGAAAATAAAGTAGCTGGACTGGGCAAGCATGTCTTCAGAACTAAACCCCAGGGCCGCCATTAGGGGGGTACAGCCACTACTGCTGTAGCGGGCCCGGCCAGTCTGGGAAGCAAGGGTGGGCCCACCGTCGCCGGCTGGTACCGCCCCCTTGCTTCACACAGTAATGGTAGTGAATGGCCCATGATGTGAGCTGCCTGCATTTGTGTACAAATGGGGCCCGGCGCAGCTGAGGGAGGGCACGCACTGTGGCTCCGATCACAGCTGCGCTGAATGCGGGCATTATTTACTTACTCTTCCTGCGCGCTGTGATCGGAGCAGTCAGGCCCTCCTCTCTCTCTGCCACTGGACGGAACGACTAATTAAATCAGTGAGGTCCGCGGGCGGGGCTTCACTGACTCAAATTGTCCTGCATCCCGCCTTTGGCCCGACGCGGCGCGGGCAGAAAGAGAGGAGGGCCCGACTGCTCCCGCAGCGCGCAGGAGAAGTAAGTGAATGATTAACTGCGGCTGCCTGTAACTAGGAGAGTGGGCCCTGGCTCAACAGTGACCCGGCAACACCCCCAGCTGCATGAGGGAGGGAGGGGAACGCTGCCTGGCTAGCCACCTTCCTAGCTGCCTGTCCGCAGGGCAAATCCAGGCAGTTGGCAGGATTTAAGGGCAGCACATAAACACGTCATATTTTTAGTAAAAAAAAAAAAGTTCAGTAGCTGCAGCCCGGCATCAGCGGTAAGAAGTTGTGGGGGTTATTATAAAGTCCGGGCAGCTTGTGTCCTCGCAGCCGTGGGAGCTCTCCTTTCAGGGTACAAAGCACAGAGTCGGGCAGCAGTATTAATCATCACAAGTGGCTGCTGCCCTGTATCCTCCTGACTTCTCTGTGCTCTGTGATACTGGTCAGTTTTTTAAATATCAGGGAGCAAGGAAGCAATAGGACTGTGCCCCCCTTCTCCCTCATGGCAGTACTTAACCCTTCACAGCCTGTCAGCCATGTAGATGTGATGCTGAATAGCTGTGAAAATCCCTGCTGTCCAGTATTGTCACATGTTCAAGTGCCAGCAGTGGATTTAAAGAAAAAGTGAAAAGAAGAGAAATGCCAGTGTCTTCCTTGTCAGATGCCTATTCTGCTCCCCAACTCCGTTATAAAAGGTAATAGTCTATGGCATCAGTTTAGCACTAGAAGTGTGCGACATTATGTAATACTGCACTGTGTATATATTCCTAATTCTGCATTTATGTAGTAATATACTTATCTATTTACCTATAAAAATGAGTGTGTGCGTATATATATGTATTTACGCAGAATTGCGTCTTTTGCTCCAAGAATTGACATGTCAATTCTTGGAACGGATCCGAAAGACACAAAGTAAACACGCATCGGCGATCACTCGTATGAACGCTGCTACGTGTGAGCAATATTGCTCTTGGTATACTGGTTTGATCAGTAACATGATAGTGGTGATCTAAAGATCTCTCATTCAAATCCCCTATGGGGAAAAGTAAAAAAAAAATTTGAAAAAGTAAAAAAAAGTAAAAAAGTGAAAAACAAGTAAAACACAAACACGAAAAATAAAATTAAAAAACACGTACACCGCCCTTTTCCCCGCCAATCGCCCCAAAAAAGATCAAAAATAAATAAAGTACCCATATTTGGTATTGTCACGTGCGTAACGACCTGCCCTATAAATCTGTCATGTTAATTTACCCGTACAGTGAACGCCGTAAAAAAAAACAAAAAAAAAAATCACAGAATTAAGATTTTTGTTCATCCCGCAGTACATAAAATGGAATAAAAGTGATCAAAAACTCCTATAAATGCCAACATTGTACCAGTTGTACCAATTAAAACATCAGTTCATCCCGCAAAAAAAAGTCCTTACACAGCTCTGTATACGGAAAAATAAAAAAGTTATGGCTCTCAGAAGATAACGATGCATAAATATTCTTTTACACACTAAAAACACTTTTTTTTTTTTTTAAAGTGCTTCAACATAAAAAAAAGTATATAAATTGGGTATCGTCGTAATTGTATCGACCCTCAGAGTAAAGCTAACTTATTACGGATACTGCACAGTGAGCGCTGTTAAAAATAAAAATAAAAAACACTACCAGGATTGCTGTATTTTGTTAAAAACGCCTCACAAAAACCTTAATAAAAAGTGAACAAAGTGTTGTATGCACCCCATAATGGTACCATTAAAAGCATCAATTCACCCTGCAAAAAACAAGGTCTTACACAGCTCTGCACACAGCAAAATAAAAAAGTTATAACTGTCAGAATATGATAACATAAAAACGCAATTTTTTATAGACCTATTTCTATTGTGTAAAAGTAATAAAACATAAACTATATACATTTTATACCATTGCAATCCCCATAGTAAAGTTATCACATCATTTACACTGCACGGTGAACGCTGTAAAATTGAAGCCCAAAAAACAATGGTGAAACTGCGTTCTCCCCCCTCCATTTTCATGGCCCAATGCTAAAAAAACTATGTAACACATGTGCACCTAAAATGCACAATACAGCTGTAGATGAGATCCATGAGGGGTGTTGAATCAAAAATGGGGCGAATTCTGGAAGATTTCACCTGTTTGGTTTTTTGGTGGTTTTGCAAATGCAACAGCCCCCCCAAAATCTGGTTCCAAAAGCCAAAATAGCCCCCCTCCCTTGTACCCCCGCCATCCCCCCCAAAACACATTTTAAATCCCATGTAGGTATTGCCAAACTTGGAAGAATTGTTTAACAAATTTTGGGGTTTCTTTTTTCCCAAGGGATTCCTTGTAAATTGAAACTTTTTAAAGCTAAAATTGCAGAATCGCCTTGGGGTCGATATATCATACACATTTTTATATACACTCACCGGCCACTTTATTAGGTACCCCTTTGCCCCAATGCTCGTTAACATTTAATTTCAAATCAGCCAATCACTGGCGGCAACCATTTGAATTAGGCATGTGGGACATGGTCAAGACAATTTCCCCTGATTCAAACCGAGCATCAGAGGGGAAGAAAGGTATTTGAGTGCCTTTGAACGGGCGGGTTTTGGGCCGAAGGGGGGTCTGATATTTCAGAAACGCTGATCTCCGGGGTTTTCACCACAACCATCCTGGGGTTTTACAAGAATGTCCGAAAAAGAAAAAACATCCAGTGTGGGGCAGTCTGGGGCGAAATCCTTGTTGATGCCAAAAAAAGAAAAAAAAAAAGGGGGGGGGGGGGGGGCGGGGGGGGGAGGGGGGGGGGAAAAAAAAGGAAAAAAAAAAGTGAAAAAAAAAAAAAAGAGGGGGAAAAAGGGAAAAGGGAAAAAGAACTGGATCCATCCGCCTTTTGCAACGGTTTAGGGGGGGGGGGTGGTGTCAGGTTGGGGAAATTTTTTGGCACTCTTGGGCCCCCTTGGTACCAATTGAGCATCGTTTCAAACCTTGTTGAAACTATCCCCGAAGAATAGGGGAGTTCTGAAAGGCAAAAGGGGTAACCCGTACTAGCATGGGTACCTAAAAAGTGGGGGGCCCGGTGAGTGATACCTTAAGGGGTGATTTTCCAATATGGGGTCTTTTTTTGGGGGGGTTTTTTAAGTATTTTTGCACCCAGGGGCCCCCTCAAACCCGAAATGGGCCCAAAAAAATTGCATTGAAAAAAGAGACCCCAGAGCCGTAGTGCCCTCCTATTTGGGGGCATGTTGACCAAATAATCACAGGGCCACATATGGGATATTTCTAAAAACGGGGACCTGGGGAAAATTAATTTCATTGCATTTACCTAGTACTTTACCGATTTCCATGAATAAGGGTAAATATTGGAAATCTGAAAAAAAGGAAATTTTAAAAATTTTACCCCCACTTTGCTTTAATTTCTTGAAACACCTTTGTAAATACTTTAAGGGGTTAGTTTCTTAAAGGCATATTTTGAGGGGGTTTTAACAAAAAAGGCCCTCAAAACCAAAGTCAAACTGGGAAAGGTCCCCCAAAAAAAAAAGTGTGAAAAAGTGAAAATTACTACAAAATTTCTAAGCCCTCTAAATTATTAAAAAAAAAAGGGCATTTAAAAAAATGATCCAACCTATATGGAAATATGTGATGCAGTTAAAACTATTTGTGGTGAAAAAATTACTGTCTTGCACGCAAAATTTTTTTAACTTTTAAAATACAGATTTTTCAAAATTTTTTATGAAATTTTGATATTTTTTTTCAAAAAAGAAGGTTGTATGGATAAAAAATTTTTTACTACTTTTAAAACACAAGTGTCACGGAAAACAATCTCGAACACATGGGGGGGTAAAAGTTGAAAAAGTTATTCTCGCATAAAGTGACACATGTCAGATTTCAAAAATAGGGCTGTATCAGGAAGGCCAAAACTGGCTGGGTCCTTAAGGGGTTAAATGTGATCATACAAAATGCATTTGTAGCTGTGTAGTTCAAGGATTTTTATCTTTTAAATCATCCTCCATGTGCTAAGTGTATAGTGGGTGTGTGAACTTAAGGCCTACTGAAACCACAGATCCTTCTCTGCTTTGGGATCTTGCAGTCTTTACTCACAAGGCTTCTCAAGTGAACAGATAGTAGGCACGTTCCTTCGCATGCAGACTTGTCCTCATGCATTTCATCTAATGCACCTCACACCACTGCTTTACTCTATGGCAGCCAAATATGCTTTTCCTGCTTTCTCTTTCAAGCTGTTGCCCCATCAGGACAATGTGGGCTATGCCCAGTTTCAGATCAAAGAAGCCAAGGATTGATTGATTGATTAATTGATTCCTTCCTTCCTTCCCTTCCTTCCCTCCATTCCTTCCCTTCCTTCCCTTCCCTTCCTTTTCCCCCTTCCCTTCCCTTCCCTTCCCTCCCCTTGGAACTCTCTCTGCTGCCGATCCACAACCCCGCCGGCTGGTGGAGGGATGACCACTTGCTTGTACTGAATAAGATCTTTTCAACTCCAACAAATCACAACAAACAACTGACCACTCACTAACAGAATTCCCTCAGCAGATGACAGATCCTCTTATAACTGTGTACCTCAATCATCAGAACCTGCCATGCACACCTCCAAAATTTCGCACATGCTGCATCGGTTCTCTGGAACATGCTACCCCGTACCATCAGACAATCTCATAACCCTTATAGTTTTAATTGCGTCCTGAGAATATGACTTCTTAGGCAGATCTATCAAGATCCCTAATTGCTAAGACCTTGATTGTAAATTCTTGCATTCAGGGCCCTCACACCTTTTGTCTGATCAGTTAGTAGCTTTTCAATAGGTATCATTTGGTTTTTGTCTGTATTTATAGCCTTCAAATTATAAAGTGCTGAGGAATATGTTGGCACTATATAAAGATTATTATTATTATTACCTGCAGCCCTTCCCTCTCTCTCACAGTGACTGACTGCATGGCCAGCTATACCATAGTGTCTTAAAGCAGCCCCTGTATTTGATAAAGTGCTGAGTCAGTTAACTCTTACTACCCCATATACACAAACATACACGTTAACCTGTTAAATACACCTAAGACCAGTGTTCATATCGGGTGGTCCCACCTGCTTAAAGAATATAAAGCAATATATTACTTGTAATACAAAATATGTTATATACATTATATCATGTATCAGTTGTTTGCAATATGTTGGCTGTAGTTCCAAAGCTCTAAGAGTCCATATACAGAAGCATATCTCAGAGATAGCACATTTCAAAACCTGGAATGTATCAGCCGCATCTTTTCATTTTGTCCATATGAATTCTGGTGATATCACCAAATATTCGCGTACAAGCTATAGAAAGAGTATCTGCCCCTTTAAGGGGAGAGAATTACAAAAGAAAACTTGTGAACTGTATGTTTAGGTTGGATTCAGTGTCCCACATGGATTGAATAAAAATATGATCTGATTTTACATTGTTAGGTCTCTATTTCATGCTCTACAATTTATATGCATTTTTTTTAATTTTGTATTCGTGTAATTTTTTTTGTGATGTTTTATTTATGCCATTAGATTTATTTTCTCTCAATAGTTTTAGGTGGGGAATGTGGCTATGACTAAGGTTGACAAAGAGCCTGAAATGAATAAGCACTTTCCTACTTTGTGCCTTTGGATCTTATATAGCTCTATGTCTTCATACCATGGATTTTAATATTACAAAACTTGAAGTTTCATGGGACCCTGGATATCATTCTTGTGTATCTACCCTTAATCTTCCATACATCCCGGACAATTAATATGTTATCAGATAAGCTGGATTCTTTTCTTTTCTGCATACATTGACCTCTGTTTTATGCATGTACAAAGGATAGCAGTAATGCATTTTACATTTGCCATGCGTTCAATGTTGTAAAGGTTTTAGGGCCACATGTATAAAAACTGTCTAGGTCTAAAACTCACTTTGTTGCCTATAGCAATCAATCAGAGCTCATAGCAACCAATCAGAGCGCCCCTCTCATCTCATATAGTGCTCTGGAAAAATTAAAGGGGCGCTGTGATTGTTATGGGCAACAAAGTGAATTTTAGACCTAGACAGTCTTCATGTGGCCCTTAGTGTCTACTTTATGCTGTAACTTTTGTTTTGTTCAACGTACAATATTATTGTCAATCTCCCACTGTGATTCTGCATCTCTCATTAATATTGTTAATCACTCTATAGTCTGAACGGAACAAAACCACACCATTAATTTAATATCATTAAGTTCAGTTTTAGAAAAAATTGGAATACCATATTAGTAACAGTTGCCTTTTAATGAAATAAAACAGTGAGGTACATGTTCATGAAACACGCATCAATCAAAACACATTTTTATTTATCCTAACAGAATAAAAGCTGGTGACATATTTATCACTGTGAGATATACTGTGTATACACTGGAAGACAATTAAATCACAAGATCAGAATTTGCAGCGCAGTCTTTTAATAGCCAATAGATCATTTTAATTGCAAAAAGATGACAAGAAAATACACTAATAAACATGAAAAAAATCTTAAATGTCAAACGATGGAAAAGCTGTATGAATGAATACCTGAATAACCGAAAGATTTTAATACTGGACCACCAGAGCTAGTTACACGACAAAAAAAAAAAACTAAGGCAACAACATCCTGGTAGAGTAAATAAATAGGGCACCTTTGTGTAATAATATAATAAATGTGTATAAAATGGTTCTGTATTTTTAATCTTCTCTGTATGGCCGGACATAAATTAAGACAGTGGAACTATCCTTACTCTTTTGAGTGAGATGCAGTCTCGGGCCCCATGAACACAAAGGATTTTGTTACGGGAAAATACAAGCAGATTTCTGCGACAAATTCTCATTTTGTGTAGCAGATTTACCTAGGGATTTAGCCCCCATAATAGTGAATTTCTTCCTGGTTCCAATTCACAACATTCAAAACCGAAAAGGTTATATCCACAAATAGTATTATTAGAAATACATTTATTCTGATGTCACGACCAGGAATTGTCACGGTTTTCATGCCGCGGTCCCTGAGGCCTTGGACCGTCATGCCTGTCCATGCCTTGCCATGACATACTGCTGGGGTTCCCTGTGCAGGGTGCCCGGTAGCCTCTTTCTCTATATACTTGCCTGTCCCTATTGCTTCTTGCTTACCTGGGTTCCCTGTGGTTGCGCACTGTTCCACCTAGGGCGCGGCACAACTGCCGCTTTTCCTGCCTTTTATAGGGTGTTTCCTGTCCAGTGGCAACCACTCCAGCTTACCTATGACCCCTGATACAGTAAGAGGTAGTACCTGCCTTTGCTCTGTGGTTCAAGGCAGTCATGCAGTCTCATGCTGAGTCCCATCATGAGTCACCTGCCAGTGTCGCTGTGAACTTTAACCCCTGAGGAAATGACTGGGCCATTATCCTGTACAATCTATCAGAGCTCCGACCCATAATGTCTGTCTCTTCTGCTGTCCTGTTTCTGCCTTAATCCCCCTTGCTGTGATCCCGTCCTGATCCCTGTCGTGTTTCCTTGATGTATCCTGCCATGATCCCTGTCCTGTTCGCTGTGTATCCAGCCTGTGGTATCTGTCCTGTTTCCTGGCCGTCCTCCTGCTGTTGCTCAAGTTGGTAACGTTGTATTCTTTCAGCTTATCCTGCTTGCCCATGCTACTATGTTCCCATGCAACCACCAGCTGTGTTCCTTTCCTGCACCATCGGGCTGGTCAGCCGCAGTTAGCCACTTCGGGAGTAGCGACCCTGGGGGAGGACCCCGCAGCGAAGTCCTCCAAGCATTGTGGAAAGGCACCGGTGGAAGACCAGGCCCCCTTAGACCTCCGCTCCCAGGTGTGGTCTCCATATACCATCTTGCCTACGTGATCAGAGGATCCACACCCGGGATGTCAAACGGTCCGCACGCAATGTCTTCTATTTCGGCGTATGCTGGTTGTCGCCGCACCGTTACACCAGTACACATCACTATCATAAAAAGGGTCTGCATGGGGGCCCAAAACATAGCTAATGTAATGAAATAATACAAATGATGAATGCAAAAAAGTAGTGTACTAATGCTTCAGATAACCTAAGCCTCATATATTTAGGAGCTGCCTCTTTTAGGAGCATAAATGCTGACTTGTTATTTGGAACATATAAATTATGGGAGACATGTATGATTTTTGGCACTGAAATGCCAATTTTTATAAATAGTATAGAATGCATCCTGGATTTATAAATTTATAACCTGCTCAACAGCAGGTTGTACTCCATGGCGCATTCTAGTGCCATAAACGTCAATTCTGCTCAGGTCAGCAAACATTTTTGTAAAGCGGTTTACCTAGTTCCAAGCAGCAAATACGCCGTGAATTGCCATAACGAAGCTATGAATCTATAGTTTCATACAGTTCTAGTGCGCCCCCGCCTCCCGTACGCCCCCAAAATCAGGTGCATTACAAAGTGTCACAGGAGCTCTGTTATACGCCTGATATTGCCATGCTATCGCAAATGGGGCTGCACTAGATGTTTGGCTGAAAAAACGCGAGACTTCTGGTGCAGCCCCGTTCACACATGCCACCCTATGTCTTCTGTCTGAAGTGCTCACTGTGCTTAATAATAATAATGATAATAATAGTCATAATAATTAATAAAAGAATATTTATAACATTGCTAAACCCTAAGGGAAGAATTTTCACAATCTATGAATTTTGGCGCACAATGCTTATTCTGTTTAATAAATAATAATAAGAAAAATAAACCCTAATTCAAGAATTATCAAAATTTCTGAGTTCTGGAGTATATAAATGACATATTCTGTCTGTGAGCATGAAGGGGGCGGCAGGAGGAACAGCAGACCACTGACGTGTGCTCCACATAGAGAGGTCAGAAGAGAGTGCAGGGAGGGGGTGAGCTGAGGGATGAGAGAATGGGGGTGCAATGGAAAGCAAGGAGCACTAAGGCACCGAGAAAAATTATCCTGTTTCTGATTGCAGAAGAAAGTTACATGTTACAGTAAAGCTGCATGGTCTGTGGCAAAAAAACATACAAAAAAACAGATTGAAAAATCTCCCTTCGCCCTTATTCTGAGTGAGAGAGTCGAGCGGCGACCCCCTGGTGGGCGGCGCCCCAGGCCACTGCCTGTCTCGCCCGCCCCTTGGAACGGCCCTGGCTACTGATACAACATAGCTGCCTTCCCCCACTGAGATCAGGTCCTGGGTGGCATGTCTGTAGCATGTATACTGCTGTACTCCGCCTAGTGGCAGAAACATATGGAAATAAACACACAGTTCATTCACCGTTACATGTATAGCTCCCTATTTACAGGTGGCTGTATACGTATCTACCTACAGAGGGCATGTATACCTGCCTATGTACAGGAGACTGTGTACCTACCTATTTACGGGGGGCTATATATCAACTTATCTAACTACAGAAGGCATATTATATATATAGAAATGATTATGTATATTATAAAATATATATATACTAAATATATCTACAGTATATATATCTACAGCATATATATATATATACAGTATATATATTAAAAAAAATATTAGAGCTATATTAATATATATATATATATATTATATAATATATCTATAATATCTATATTAATATATTCCACCAGGGACTGTAATACCTCTGCCCCTTTCTACTACCAGTAGCCTAAATACCTAACTACCTACATGGGACATATATACCTATCTACCTACAGGGGGACATTACTACCTACCTACTTAATGGTAGGTGCTTATACTAAATGTAGAAATTTGTAGGGAAGTGTTTGAAAAGTGAGAAGTCTAAGATATTTGAGTGGTTAATTCTGCAGGGACGAGTTATTGCCTGGAGAAGTTGTCATGGCATTCTGAGTCGGATGGAGAAGAAGGGAAAGAGAACAACTGACTCCTCAGAAAAGAAAATGATTCCCTTTAGAGAAAACGTATGTGATGGTGACCTAATCTGATGTCTGACCATGCTGTGGTCTCTATATGGAGGTATTGTTGGTTATATCACTACTTGTATAGTGGCAGTGACTGACTCTGACCCTGTGATCAGGGGATTCACTTTTACTTTCTTGCTTTTGTTGATGGTGCTGTTTATTTTAGAAAGTGGTGAGGTGCATGACCAAGGGAAAACATGGAGGTGATATTAATAAGAGGAACTGGTGTGGGGGGAAATTGATATGGGAGGGGGACTAGTGGGGTTCGTGCTAAGGCTGCTTTTTAGTTTTTAACTTATCACTCAAACATAAAACCTGCACTCAGCTCCATGGACAGAAAAGTAAAAAATCTTTTAACTCTTAGAAAATAGTAACATAAAAACATGATTTTTTTTAGAGTGACGATTATGATTTATGAATGCGTGGAGGGGCCTGTAGAAAGAGGTGGGGCATGAAAAATGGGGATGTGGTCTGTAAATGGGGCTGGAAACTTAGCAATAGTCAGTGTACCAGACGTCTAAGCTACACCTACTGGCAACTGATGAACATTTCAGACCATGCATGAAGAGTTAGATGCTGATCGACCAGATGTTTATAGTCTACGGACTGACGGCATCTGGTTAATGAGATAAAGTAAAAATAAAAATAATAATAATTAATAATAAAAATATATTCATAATTATTAATTCCTTTATTTCCAGAATCATCTTCAAGAAAAAGAAATTATATTATCCATTTTAAAATCACATATTTGCTAGCCTGCCAGTCCTGAAAGGGGTTGTCTTACAGAACCACAGGCAGCTTCATACTCACACGTCCTTACACCTAGGTTAGGCTGTGGGTGGTTCTATAACAGTGATTAGCATTCGTATTCCCAGCTCTTCAATTAACAACTGACATGACTGCGCAGGAGAATGGTAATCTATGGTGCAGAAAGGCTACAGGGCTCATAGTAAAACACTCAAAAGTAATTAATCTCCGTTTGTTAATGGTTAGCGGAATGAACACACTAATGGGAGACATGTATTGATCGGATTTTTCACTCTTATACTTGGCTTACAAAGTGAGCTGGCTACCATCTAATGCGCCATACAAGTTAGGCGCATTAATCATACATTTAATGCGCCTAACATGAGGGGCAATATTTGGGGGCATTCCCAGGCACTTGTCGTCACCACACAAAATATTAGACACATATATGAATGTGGGTTCGGCAGAAACTAGGCGGGCGCATTACTGCTCTAAACAGGCAGATCTATCTCAATTGATGGTCTGCCATAGCTGATGAAGCCGAAGGGAGATAGATTTAGCTGATAGGAAAAAAAATTTCCAATAATTCACAACTTCCACGCAGTAACCAATATAAAAAGTAATTTCTAATAATAATCAAACTATATAAAATGTAATTATTTAAAATTTAATAAGAAATTTTATCAAATAAAATTAATATAAAAATATATAAATCCCAAACAAATTAAAAATCTCTAAAAATATATTTTAAAATTAATTAGAATCTAAAACTAGTTTTATTTTAAATAACCCACGGATAATGTCAATTTTTATAGACATTCTAATTTTTTACTACATTCAATTTTAAATTTATTTATGCTGCTCTCACCCTTTATCCCCCCCCCACTACATACAGGCAAAGAGCCAGCACAGCAGACAGGTATGCTGGACCATTGGTCCCCCACCAAGCTGGATCATACTATAGTTATTTCTATCACTGACATAGCAATTCATAAATGACTTTTCTCGATATTTCCACCTATCTATAGCCTTTATACATGTGTTGGCCCGCATTACATATGCGCCTAAGTTCTGTAATGCACCAAACCCACTGTGAGGGCGCGAAGAACTTAGACCCCATTTTATGAACGCAACAAAAAACTATTTAGTCATACATATTTCATGTGCATTATACACTGAAAAATAGATAAGAAAATGAACTTCGGTGCACCTAGTTCCATACATGTCTACCTATGTTCTCATACTGGCTGTCCTGTGGTAATGTCACTCCCTTCTCTATGTCCAATCAGGATGTGTGAGCAGTACGGTAACCAGAGAAACTTGTGTGCACTTAGAGCAGATAAAATCTCTCTTATCTCTCGACTAAGGTAATTATCAAAATAGGATTGTATCTGGAAAAAGTCTTGAATTAACGTTCTCTACATGTTGAAAGCTAATGTTTGTAGTGAGACAACCCCTTTAAGCTTGTAATGTTCATCCAGAGTAATGTCCCGGCATAGTCCATGTTGAACCCTATCTTTGCGGGGACTTATGTAAACAAACAGATTTTTTTCTATAATTATAAGAGAGGTGTAAACATTATACTTTCCTGCCTCAGGTACAAGATTGCATGTTTGAAAAGAATAAGTTAATTAAGATAACTACTTCAGTGTTCTATTTTTGTTGCTTTATACATTAAGTATAAATATGGTGCTGTATGTAGGTTATAATGTATTTATGCAATATTGTGTAATTTGCTGATTGTCCACCATCACAGCTAAGAGCGGAACAAAGGTGGAATGATGGTGTTTGATTCAGCTTGGAGAAAGCCACTACAACTACTATCCCTTCATGGCTCACGTGATGCTGCAGCTAATCATTGGCATCAGCAGTCACATACTTTTCCCAGTGGTCACATTCTATACCTCCAGGCATGGTGACCATGAGGAATCAATAAGATGCCACATTTGTTATCTACCACTAGTTGTTGATGTCGATTTTATCGACAAAGATTAAAATCGGCAAGGTTTTTATGTGATAGCGAAGCTTTCAGATCATGCTATAATATAAGGTTAAAATCTGTGCATCATCAAATTAAGATCGCCCTTTTTTCGGCTCTTCACTGTAATTTTATGCGGCCCGTAGCAAAATGAGATTACAAGAATAGAGCAGGGTGAGGATGTGTGTGCGACGTCATGATGGGAAGTGTAATGGGTTGCGATTGGTCTGGAAAAATCACATGACTCTCGTTTACATAGAACTAGCGTATTCCTGGTATCAAGCCCATTGTCTCTCAGCGTCCTTAGAGGATAGGACCCTGCTCTCTGCCAGTGGGCAAAGCAGCTCAGCCGAAATAGTCTATTATCTGCACAGAGAAAACCTCTACTAATAGCTGTGATCCGTTCCAATTTAGTTAGATATTATAGATTGAAGATTTTATGTAGTTAGCTAGAGAATTCTTAAAGCAGTCATCTACCGCTGTAAATTCAAAATCACGGCGGAAGGAGGGGGAGGGGGGGGCGGCCGCGGCGGAAGACACAGACCGCAGTCTCTAACTCATAAAAAACACTGGATAAAGTTTCACAAGACATTGTAGTGGAATACCATTATTAATAACAGATTGAGCTATTGAAAAATTTCCTGATATTGGGCACCCTGACTTATATTTGGATAAACATCTTTTCTATAACTGCAAGTCTTCTTTGATAGCTTTCACAACTCCACTTTTATTAATCAGTATACATTTCAGATAGTGTTACAATTTCAATTTTAACCCATTACAACTGTGACGTTGAATAGTATCCAACCTTTGCAGTTTAAATTACCAATCCAGCAATCTTGAGTCAGCACTAGTTGTTATTGTTGTCCAAAATACCGTGTATCATACGAAAACAGCACAGTTACGTGTTTTTGACTTTTTTGCGCACGGCCCAGCATCTACGAAATCTTAAAACAGCAATACTATATCACCACAGGTGAAGTGAAAGGGCAAAAATATAATCGTTTATTTTTTTTTTATTTTTATTATACCAAAACATACAGTTTACGTGTTTTTTTTGACTTTTTGCCGCATCCCAGCATTGTTCAATTGACGGCCAGGCACTACGTAAATCTTAAAACAGCAATTCTAGATTCACCACAGGTGAATTTAGAAAGGTGCAAAAAATATCATTGTTTATATAACCAAAACATAACCAGTTTACGTGTTTTTTTTACTTTAGCGCACCCAGCATTGTATCAGTGTGACGCAGCATCTCGTAAATCTTAATAACAGCAAGTTCTATATTCACCACAGTAATTGATAGGTGCAGAAAAATAATAACAACCGTTGATTATACCAAAACAAAACAGTTTACGTGTTTTTTTGCTTTTAGCACACCCAGCATTGTTCATTTGACGCAGCAATCTACTTAAATCTTAAAACAGCAATACCCACATTCACCCACAGGTGAATTTGAAAGTGTCAAAAAATACCTGTATATTATAACAACAACATAACAGTTACGTGTTTTTTTTGACTTTTTGCACACCCAGCATTGTTTCATCTAGACGCACATCTACGGTAAATAATAAAACAGCAATTCTATATTCAACCACAGGTGAAATTGAAAGGGGCAAAAAATATTGTTTATTTATACACAAAACATAACAGTTACGATTTTTTTTGACTTTGCACACCCAGCATTGTTCATTGACGCAGCATCTACGTAAATCTTTAAAACAGCAATTCTATATTCATCCACCAAAGTGAAGATGGGAAAGGTGCAAAAAATATTGTTTATTAATACCAAAACATAACAGTTACGTGTTTTTTGACTTTTTGCACACCCAGCATTTATTCATTGACTCAGCATCTACGTCAATCTTAAAACAGCAATTTCTATACTTCACACAGGTGAGAATGAAAGGTGCAAAAAATACCGTATATATTAAACCAAAACATAACAGATACGTTTTTTTTGTTGACTTTTGCCATCCATATATGTTGATAGACACCTAGCAGATAAATTTTAATTAATCCAGCAATTTTGTTTTGGATTAGAGGGATTTGAGAAAAGCTGTTATTGCCTGTCTTTAATAAGAGACCATTCCAAAAGCCTATTCCATACCTTCTCAAATTTTTATATTTCTGAACATGGGGGGAAAAAAAAAAAAACGAAATGCAGGTGGAATGCGATCAAAGATGGGGGTAGCAACATGGAGGGTAGAGGTACGAGAGAAAAGGTGCTCCATCCTATGCTGCGACAACACTCATGGCAGCGATCGTCATTTTGCATGACGCCGTCAGGCCTGTCATCGCTGGTCAGGGCCCTGTGAATCTAAGTAACGAACTTCGTCGCCAATAGTTCCTTCATTGGTTAATGCAACCTGCATCAAGCAGTCTTACCTCCTCGTCCTCCCAGCTCACAGGCCACAAATGTCTAGTCATCAGCATCATCACAACCGTTCCAACATGAAGCAGCCCAAATGTCAACTCTAGTACCCACCACTGAGAGATAATCCATTGTCTGAAGACCTTCTTGATGACAAAATGCGGTTTTGGGTCATAAGGCAAGATAAAGTGATCAAGAGGATGATTTAGTCTGCTCTGACGCCCAGTTACTGATGCCATCATGAAGGATGAGTGAAGGAAGCCGTCAATGGGCACAAATCCCGGGCGAGCTTTACGGCAAACGCTTTTCAGTGCCCCTTGCTTAAGCCCGCAGCATCTGGATGAAGAAAGTCAGGCACGACCAAGTCACCTGGAGATTGAGATTATGATGACGACATTTGCGGATCCAACCTGGTCCTTTATCCGCATAATGTTGCTGCGAGCGCATCATCAGTGGACTAGGAGGAAGACTAAGGGGTAGTGTACAACTACGGGTCCTCACAAAAGGTAGAGGGCGGTCGCACGAAGTCCGAAGATATGTTCCACCAGCCACGGTCAGTGCAATACCCCCGCTCCTCGCTTATCGCCCGTTCAAAAAGGTCCATGACACTCTCAAAGCCAGGTCCTTCTATGAGCAAGCCTCTGATTCACCCCATCGATGTCATATGAATTCCGCCTTTGCCGTAAACGAATAAGTAAGCAAGTAACCTTAAGTGGTTTAACCACCACCAACATGTCTAGTCACACATGCAGCTAATGCATGAGTTGAAATTGGAGGGAACACGTTGGGCCAAAAAAAGAGCCAGACCGACGCCGGAACCTCCAACCCATCTGTCACACCCTTCTGTCACCTCCTCCTCCGCCACCACCAAGCGTTCTCAGCTGCCCATGTCACTCATGAGTCATGATCAGGGATCAGCCTCACTCTTCAAGCCTCCACCGTCGCCCGAGTACCACCAAGACCACCAGAGACCCATCCTAACCCCTTTCCTCCTTCCGCCAGTTTGGCGACCTAGAACGCCGTACATCGCCAGTCCTAACAGCCAGCCTTCTATTCTTCCAGGTTTGGGAGCAGAAGAAACACTTTAACAACCCAAACCATCCCAAGCCAAAAGATCCTGAATGTCGGCAATTGCCAGGCTTTTGGCCTATGGAAATGTTGCCTTTTCCGTCTGGTGGATCACAGAAGGTTTCCCCGCCATCGTAAGGCCCATCGCCTGCCCCAATACCAGATGCCCTGGAGCAGGGCATATCTTTGCCAGAAAAGCCTTCCCTGCCCTGTCACGCCACGTGTCATCTAAAATTTCAAGCGCTTGTCTGCAACTGTGTCCGGCAAAGTCCATCTCACCACAGACACATGGACTAGCAAGCACGGCAAGGCCGCTATATCTCTGTGACAGCTCACTGGTGGAGCTGGGGCTTGCTCGTGGGGGTGACGGTGGCTCTCAGGCCTCGGCCGCGCACGTCTTCTCAAAAAAAACACGCAGGGATGTGGCAGGGATCTTTCCCCCAAGTGACCTCTGGTGGCATCACGTGCCCAGAGACACCCGGCCCGTTTTGAGAAATAATCTGCCTAGGAACCGTCCACACACAGGTCAGGAGCATGTGGACGGCTCAAACAACAATACCGAAAGCGCTGTCTGGGTGACAATGAAACCCTTTGCCAGGCAAGGGGGGATGTATGCGATAAACTAGCTAAATCTGCTGGCCGCCTTAATAATCGGTAGGCTTGAGCCCAACCCTTAGCCTGGGCACAAGGATGAACCTTGATCGTCCAGAAATTTTAAAGAGCAACCTCGTCTTGGACTGCCAACTGAAGAAGGCACGAGGACAGAGATCGCAACGTTCCGCCGTTCGCACCCTTCTCTCTTGCCCGCCTGGCTGCGTTGCAGGCGTCAGCTCGGCCTCCCCGTCAACCTCTCATTGTTGATACGTGGCAACACGATGGAATTCCACCCCCACATGCTCCATCGATTGTGTGCATCAGCGACAATGCCAAACGCAGTACAAGTGACACATGGCCTGACAACAGCGGTACGGACCTCGTGTGGTTTGAAAGCACCGAGAGTGGATGTCAGTGAAGGAATCTGCACCATCCTTGCCAGTTTTGAATAAGCCACTCAAAATTGTCAGTGCGGACAAGCACATTTTCAGCATGAGCCATGATGGAGATCTTAGTTCTGGAAACCGAACGTTGGACACTCTGAAACAACAGTCCCGCCAGCGGACGGAGGGAGGAGACAGACAACAGATGCTGACACGACCTTTCTCTCCGATCAAACTCCACAAGGACCGACAGATTCACAATTTCATCGCTTCATCATTTGGCATGTGGTTTCGGGTCCAGAGCTATGCAAGGAGGCGCATCCAGCTCACAGGTGCATCATTGCATCTCAGGCAGTCAGGAGTGCTGTGTTGAAGGCTGTGGCCGGAGCAGCGGAGGAGGAGAGGAGATGTATTCCTAGACCAAAAACCGATTTTACCGACTTCCCCTGCCTGGAAAGAGGTTGGCGCGAGAATTTGAGAGGCGATGAGGAAGATGAGGAATGATCAGTTTGCTAGTGCCGCCTCCGACCGCAGAGGGCCTTGGGAAATCAAGGCTCCATCTCTCACATGAGTTAGCTTGGATGCTCCCATTCCTCCAACATGGATCCTCCGCATTAAAGGCCATCAAAAATGAACAACAGTTTTACTGGGGTGGTACCACCCTCCTGGATCTCCCGGTACAAAACAAAAAATCAGCACTGTTTCCTTCCACCCCCCAAATAGAGAGTAAAATGCAGAAAAATGGAGACCTTTCTGATGATCAACAGGAGACACTGTTGCGTCCTGCTTCACATTCCCCAAAAGTCACGGTTGGAACAACCATCAGCGACGTGACAGGCATTAGAGCGCCAAGTAGGCTTAGCGGCAGCAGCAGGCAAGGTGGTGCAGAAAGCCTAAAGGGTACCATATCGGCAATCTTTGTTTTACGCCCCTCACCCACGCATTCAATGCCGGTCACACATCCAACACACAAGAATCAGCTAAAGATCATGGAGATGCAAGATCGACTATCTGTCGTCTCAACACCGATTTTTTTTCGCAAGTGTTTTCCGGACCCATAGACTTCTGGGTATCCCAAATGGACTAATGGCCCGAGCTGGCTCATCACCCATAGAGGTGTTTGTCCTGCCCAGCATGCCAGTGTCATATTCTGAGCGTATACCTTCATCACAGCTGAGGAGTCATTACAGACAAACGCATCCCCGATCCTGGCATTTCACAGAATAATAGTGATCGTTTGACTTTCATCAAGCTGAATCAGGTCATGTATCTCTGAAGTATGTAGTGGCCCTTGCCATATTGCAGTAGTCACCGATTAGTTGCCGGTCCCTACTTCACATTTCCTTTTATCAAACAAGAAAATGGTCCTCTTGAAAACTTTTTTTAAAATGAACATTTCTTACTGCAATTATTTATTCTCTTTTCCCAACAGTACATTTTGACTGGTTTGCGTGAGGATACTGTAAAAGACATGCAAGGTTTCAATAACAAACCAACCGTTATTCCATTACTTCACTTAATCTTAAGAATTTTCACATTGTCAGTAGTTTGGAGTCATGTTTGCTGGGTGAGATACAGCTAAAATTATGGTCCTTTGGAACAGAAATGTGGGCTTCTAAGTGGCAATATCTTTCTCCCTCACAATTTTTAATATGGCTGAGAAGTCAAATTTATAATTGTTTTGGGGTCATGTAGCTGTTGAGATACAGCAATAATCAAGGTCCTTTTTGATAACAGAAGTGTGGCTTCTAAGTGGCATTTCTCCCTCACAATTTTTAACAGTGGCTGAAGAGGTCATTTTTATAATTTTTAGGGTCATGCTGCTATTGAAATGCAGCAATACTACAGTCCTATTAAAAAAAATTTGTGTTTCTAAATACATTGTTCTCACAAATGACCAAAGTGCTCAAGATGGTCATGGCTTTGATTTTTGGGGCATTATGCGTTTGAATTGCAGCAATACTACATGACCTATTCGAAAAAAAAATGTTGGTTTCTAATAGACATTTGTTCTTCACAATTTTCAAAGTAGTGGCTCATGGGTCATGCTTTTTGAATTTTGGGTGGCAATTTTGCTGTGACAATGCAAGCATACAGATCGAGGTCCTATTTCTAAAAAATGTATGTATTCTAACAGACATTTAGTTCATCCACAATTGGACCAAACGTGTCTCAAGGGTCATGCTTGAATTTTTGGGGGCATATTGCTGAGACAATTCAAGCTATAAAACACAGTCACTATTCTAAAAATGCTGTATCTACAGACCCTTTGATCTACACAATTGAGCCAAAGTGTGCACGAAGGTACATGCTTTTTGAGAATTTTGAGGGGGCATTTTGTGCTGAGACATGCAGCTAAACAAGAAGTTCCTATTCTAAAAAATGTATGAGTTTCTAACAGACATTTGCGTCATCACAATTATCAAAGGGCTCAAGGGAGATGTGGTGCATTCAGAAAATAGTAAAAGGTAGAGACACTGTTAATGGACACATATTGCAAAATGACATGATTTTTTGCAAGATCCTTATTAAATCATAGCTATCATCCCTGTATTGAGACAAACCCAATTAATACCATGAAAAGAAAAGAGAAACCAAGTACCATGGTGGATTCCATCCTATTATTTAAAAAATGTGTTTTATCCAATGTAATTAAATTAACTAAAAACACTGCATGTTACCAAGTACCTCGAATTTGTACGAAGGAGGTACAAGGAAAACTTGTACCAGATGAAGGTTAATTCCGAGGACATGGAGTATGGAGCACGGACAGAGAACAAATACAGAGCCCCTTTCCTTTCCTCCAGCACGATGAATTAAATGATAAAAATAATGCCAAGATTAATAGTGGCACTGGGTGTAATCAGGAGCGTTAACCACCATTGATTACCCCAGTGAAGCTCAATGGGTCCACTCATTCGGAGAGGGACATAAGCGCTACCCAGTGTCTTCACGACTTGTGTACTGAGGAAGCTGGAGTTCACAACACTTTCCTGCTTCCGCACTTCGCTTCATCACGTACAAGATTTTTCGTTGCTTGGATTGCTGCTCATCAGGGCAATTTTAACTATGCGTGATAATAGATGATGGACGCCAGCCTTGTCTCCTCACTGCCCCCACTGTAAACACCGGCCGTTCTGGTTCCATGCTGTGGGCCCAGGGACAGTGATAGTCCAATGTCATGAAACTAAAAAATGGTGGTTTGAGAAAGACCCCCACCTATCCTTTCCTTTTTTTTTTTCCAGCACATTTAAATGTTGGGGTCATGCAGGATTTGGGGCTCATGTCGTGGCCGCAGGACAGGAATAAGTCAAAGACCAGTAAACTAAAATGGTGTTGAAAAGACTCCTTTTTTCTTCTATTTTATTCCGGCACTTTTTAAATTGGGGTCATGCAGGTTTTGGGGCTCATGCTGTGGCCCAGGACGGGTAATATTCAAGGTCCAAGTTCAAGTACAGATGAAATATTGTTCAAATCATACTGGCCCTTCTCACTTTCAATTTGTGGGTGATGCACGGTTTAAAGGGTCAGGCTGTGGTACAAAGACATGGGAAAGTGCAGTGGTCCTGTGACCATTATTTTCTGTGACTTATTATAACCTCAAGTTGTGTTGCTAAGAATGTTGCACGTATCATTTGAACTGAGTTGTGGATGTTATAATTTACAAGCTTCTTCCAGCCTTGTTAGGGTGTAAAAAAGGTGTGATAGTATGCTCTCCATAGACTTAAATGGTCATCGCTCATCATCGACGCTCACTGTATCGGAAAAAGCCCTTATCGAAAAGCTGGCCGACTAACGACTCATCAGAATACGATCACGATAGCAACCAATCCGTTCAACAGCTAAACACCACCCCAATTCTTGGCAGAACCCTTTTTAACAGTAAACTCCTGTGTGCCTCTCATTGAGAATACTCCAACAAGAACCCCAATACTGAACCGAACCAAGCCACAATAGAAGTCTCAGTGGCTGCAACGTCTTTTTGAGACTTGATTTAAACACTGCTGCTGGACTTGATGTTCAGCCAATCAAGTATGACCCAATGACCTGCCACAATTAGTAGATAATATGTGACGACGCGTATGGAATGGGTTGCACCAATATCTGCCGGGGTGTCTTTATTCCAGCCCGGAAATCAGGCGCATGACCCTTTCGCTACAATTTTTAAATTGGCGTTCAGGATGTATGGCCCATAGAAACAACAAATCAAAAGATTGTAAAGATTGGCCATGGCATTTCTAGTGCATTACAATCGTGTAGACAGGTTATTCCCACTTATCATGAATGAATGAAATGCTTAATGCCAAAATGTCGCCCTAGTGGGGCCGTACAAAGAGTCATTAAGAGTGGGGTTCATAATATCAGGCGCGATTCTACAGCAAATATTAAGTGCATGAAATTTGCATTTAAACGCCAAATTTTCCATTCCTGAGTCGTCGGCCCTAAATGTTTACAGTCTGCTCAAATTTTGATCCAGAACTCTCAGGTCATTTTTGGACCAAAAAAGAACAATAGCAACGGACAAGAAGTATAAATAACGTCCACCAAGAGGTATAATGTGCCACAGTTTGTGTGACCAAAGAAAAAGTATAGTAATCTGGGGCCCAAAATGTAACCTTTGTTGACCATCTTGGAAGTGCCAATTTCAAAGAATTCTAGGACCCACCATTTACAATTAAACCCTGCAGTATTTTCAAGGAATGAGCTTGCAATGACACAGTGCGCGATGGGTATAGTACAGATATCCACACCGAAGAGACTAATCCAAGAGTGGTGTCTTAGAACATTGCCATTATCCCTTGTACTCCTTCAGCCATTTTGTTCACGACAGAAACAAAAGTTTTCTCGCAAAAGATACTTTATAGGGGGCAGCAATCATTTTCCATAGTGAATTGTATCAAACTAACGGGAGTGGAAAAAAACAAAACGTACTGACAATGTTAAAAATAAAGGGCTTTCATTGCATCATATAATTATGCACAGTTATTATAAAAGGATTGTTTTAGGTTTAATGAATGTTTAATCATATACAAAACTTTACAAGTAATTAAAAATTGAGTGAATTAAAGAAATAAAAAAAGATTCTATAGATAGGATTTGTGTGTAAAATATCCTTCCAATACAGGACGAAACAGAAGAGAACTGATCTCGCACATTAAAGCAAATTGTTATTTCAAGTTTCCCATAAAAAATAAAATAACTTGTACAGTCATACAGCGATTCGTGAGGTTAGTATGACTGCTCGCATAAGCTCGAAAGAAATCCAAAGTAAACAGAAAAAACGAGATGACCTGGTGGGGGGGACCCAAGTGAAAAGAAACATGATATTTGATTTAACATTATTTATTATTAAAGTATCTTATACAGCATAGATCAAACGAAAAGGTTCAAACAGAAAAGCAGTTATCATATGATGGTGAAAGCCCCACGCGTATGAAATCTGCTTGTCATGTTTTCTTAGCCATTTGTTGGTGGTTACATAAAATAGAAAATGTGTCATCACATTCTTACTGAAAAGAATAGAAGTACAATGGGTGCGCAGCTGGAATAAGACCTGACCCGGCGCGGGACTTGGGATAATAAAACACACCATCCAATATGAACAAAAAATATGAATTTTTATTTCCCCCATGTCCTTTGCAAATGGTTTTCAGCTCAACGAATTGGAGGGCCTATGTCTCAAGGCTATGCAAGAGGCCTTAAAGGGGAAGACCACAATCACTACTTCATTGGGATGGATCCTCTGTACCTCAGTCCTGCTTCTTGGTTTCCACTTTGAATTCAGGGGCGTGGTATAACTTGGCTTCCACTTAGGCTGCAAGTAGAAGCCAGTGTACTGTAGCTTGCTATGAGCAACCAGTACTGAAAGCCAATCAGAAAGAATCAAACGGTCCAGTAGCTATAGTGACCGGAGGAGTTGATGCAGCCCATAGCCACGAGATTGGGAAGATCACGAGAACACAAAGGAATTATAAAATGGACAAATATTGTCATTAATTGAAAACTATTTAATGCAATTTCTATTCACGATAAAAAGCAAACATCGTAATTGAGACCCTATGTTGGACGCTTATCCCTCATTACTTATTAGATTATAGGTATTATACAGTGAATCTTACACCACAAAAGTAAATATAAAATCAGTTTACCAAATTAGCCTCTACGTATATACCAATCCAAGGCTGTTACGGACTAGCCAAAATTAAAACATATGGTAAGCAATCGAAACACCTCATTTTGCCCATATAGGTGAAGGCTTGTAGCACGTTGTTGGTGCTACTCATATGTCTCCTCATTCTGATCATTAAAAACAAAGAAATTGAAGGACCAGTAAAAGAAGGGTTTAAGGGGCTTTTTAGTCATAAGTCCTTACTGTAAGTTCAAGCAGATGTCTACTTTAATAAAATTATATTTAAATGAGGCCAAGGTGGGAAAAACTAGAAACAAAAATTATACTATCTACCCATCCCCCGCCGCTACAGTTCTAAAGCCTCTTTACTTGCTTGTTCTCATTCCAATTTTCATGAGTTCTGCTTGCTGGTATTCAAAATTAACCTTTATTTTGTACTTCTGCGGGAAAATAATCTGCCCTCATTTTAAGATTGACATTTAGGTGCAGGACTTATTACAAGTACAAATTTTTATCCATAGAGGTTAAAAAATTAAGGTTCCATTAATTGACAGCAAGGGAAGATATTAAAGGGGTTGTATCATTTCATTAAATGGTCTTCAGAATAATAGGACAGTGAAAACAAACAACTTTGCAATTGGATGTCATTAGCAAAGCTGTCTTGTTTTCACAGTGTCCCTTATCTTCTGTTTCTGTAAACATAGTTCCCCAGTGCTGGTCGGATTCCTCCTTCTGTGCTGTCATTGGCTGATGGCTCTACTAATTTACATTCGGTCTGGCCCCCGGTTGGATTCACTGGAGCGAGCATTCCTGTCTCTCTCACTCAGAGAAAGGGACCAGCAGGAATTTCACTCTGCATAGCCAGAAGAAACACAATAACACTGCAGGGCTTCTACAATCAGAAAACAGCAGAAATGTGCCTCGATCCCTGCTTCTCTCACTCAGATTAAGGGGCCGTAGCAATTTCACTCTGCACACCCAGCAGAAACACACTGCAGCTGATTGTACAATCAGAAAACAGAAAAATTGTGCCTTGGTGCCTAACTCTCCTGCATAGAAGGGAGATCTGTGCCGTTCATAGGAACACTGGATTCAACTGTAACAAACCTCCAGCTGAGAGAGGAGAAGATATCATAGAATACTGAGTTCATAGAAGACTGTCTAGATTGAATGCAGGTATGTAGTATTTAAACAGCTCTTACAAAATAAGACTGCAGGGAGAGGAACAGAGAGATGTGGACTCAGAGAGGTGGGGGGAACAGGGCTCGGGAGCGAGCATGGACAGTGAAGGGGGGATGATGTCATCACCCTTCAGTTAAGAAACACCCAGCTGAGAGGGGAAGAAATGCCCGTTGATTTGTAGAGCTGAGAAATTGAAAATACTTTGAAACACACGAACTGAAGAAGCGATACATCCCTTTTAAAGTTGGGAGTTATTTATTCAGAACAAATATTGCGAAACAGAATGCTATTCTACTTCTTTCCAAAATGCATTAGTCAATCCAGCAACCAAGTTATGATTAAAATCCATCTTTATTTGGTAATTTCATTTAAATAACATCCATGGTACAGCGGAGACAAGTGACTACTGTTTACATGTTTTGAATTCCAAAAAGTGTCTTAATCATAGCGTGTTTTCTTGCATGTTGGCCATTCTACTATACAAGGATTAAAATGAAGTTGCTAGAGCTGAAGAATTTGAGAAAAAATTGTCGACCGGGGCATATTTACTTTGGGAGTGCCAGAAAGGTGTCATAAAATGTGTCAAAAAGTGGCTAATTTTTGGTGCAGCATGTCACAGTATGCCATATGCCATAGACAGATCTATTATGTGCTTTAGACACTTTTTTGAAATGGTCTAAAAGGGTGTGTGGCTTATCTGCATGCAGCTGTGGCTTTGTCGGAAAGGACCTGACCACAATGATATGATGTCCCAAAAAGTCACTCGAATTGGGCCAAAAATATTGGTGCAAAGTAAGCCAACTAAGTCTAGACAAATATAATCTACAAATGCACCAAACTTATGAAACACTTGAGCCACTGGGATAAATCTGGCACAATTTGAGTCTTTCTAAGTTTAAGGTGTCTTACTTTTAGACTGCAATAGTAAATGTGCCCCGCTGTGTTGCTCAAACTATTGCACATTTTTAGCAAGCAGAAAATTACGCTAAAGTATATACAAATACAGAGTAACAAAGATAAACTTGATAGATAACACATCATAATACTATGACACAGAAAGTTAATGTCAACTTAGTCAGTGCTTTTTAATTAGCGTTGTCGAGATATAAGAACAAATAATATGGAAAGTGGTAATATCTAGAAGCACATGCATGGGGCAAAGCTCTGCAGACTAATCCTGTACATGCGCACATGAAGTCATTTGCAGAGTTTCCTCTTGATCACAGACCAATAGGTATATTATATCAGGCCATCATACTCTCCCTTAGAATACTTGCATGATTTGGAATTCAGTAGTCTGGGATTCATGAGAAAAAATACCTCTAGAAAGACATAAAGAGAAAGCAGACTAAGAAAAATTTAAGTAAAATGTTTTCTTTCTACCATGTGATTTCCCTTAAAAAAGAAACATAGAAGAGTAGTTCTGCTTTTCCCTGTGCGAAGAAACTTCTAGAAACCCCTGGACACCCGGGATCACCAAAAAAAGATCCCCATCATTGTACAAACCCTGAATTATCCCTGAAAGGCAGATCACAAGACAGAAACTGATCTATTTTGATCCATGTGAAAGGAGATGCTATGGGGATGGTTGATAGTAAAAGAAAACAGCAGAGACCAAAGGCCCAGTGGTTGGACACCATCGAGAATGACACAGGAATGAACATCAAGTAAAAGAAAGAAGCGTAAAAACCCGGGAAAACATATGAAACTGGCCTAAAGAATTCCAAAGAAAGATTGAAGGGATAAAGAGGGGGAAAATTTTCCCTGAATATGATTGAGGGGCCCAGCAATATTATTTCTACAAACTTATTTTTTGAGTATTAAGACTCA
Organism: Phyllomedusa bahiana; assembly: GCA_025379985.1. Lineage (NCBI taxonomy): Eukaryota > Metazoa > Chordata > Amphibia > Anura > Hylidae > Phyllomedusa > Phyllomedusa bahiana. Next base: position 16,636 of record JAODAL010008675.1, on the reverse strand, counting down.
ATATACAAAAGTAAAAAAAAATCAAAAAGTACACATTTAAACAAATTCCATTAAGTATTCCATAAAAATAATAAAAGTCTATTTTAATACATTTTAAAAATAAATGGATAATTTGTGGCTCCCTTGAACATTCAAAAATAGATTCATTGAGAAGCTGTTCCCAATGCAGTAGTGCACTGTAAACCCAAAAGTTTGAAAAATAGAGTTTTATTTCCTTTCGTTGACTTCCCAAAGGGCTGTCATTTTTTTTTGAATCATTTTGTAAGAAATGTTCTTTTAGTGTACTTTGGGAAAGCAGTAATTCATGCATAACACAACAAGCTTCCCATACAACATCATGGTAAAGTGTGCAATTCTCTATAGTCATAATGTCAACCTCACAAGATTTCTTTGTTGTCAGAACACATTTTCTGGATGACATCCTATATAATGCATTCTTTTGACCTCTGGTTAGAGAAATGTACTTTATTGAAGTGCTATAGTGTTTCATAAGTTGCCAAGCAACTGCCTTTATATTACATTATGTTATGTTAGTATCCACCACAATGGAGATGAGCAAAACTAGTCATTATTCTAAGGTTACAAACTCTTTTATGCTTCAGTGTCTTGAATAAACACGTGAACTGTGTAGCAGTAATTAATAGGGAATTAATATTTTTATGGCTTTGTTACATTATCTAATTTATAAATTACATATTTAAAGTAAATTATATTTGAGGGGTGCAAAACTGATGAACATATTGTAGTCCATACCTATGTTTTTCTAATACTATGTTTTTATGTTTTGCATTATACAGAGTAATATGGACAGCAACTTGAAAAATAAAATTTCCCTTAGATGTTTGAATTAGTCGGTATAACCAAAGACATTTACAGATAGAGCAAAGTTTATTTGGCAGTGATATCTTACTGGACTGTGTTATTTGATCTTAGAGGAAAACAAAAGCCATTGAAAAAGATGAGATAAGTTTTGTGCTACACTATACTAGTACATTCATTGTCAAGTTAAGCTTTAATACATCCATTTCAAATATAGTTACATGGTTACATTGTTTGTAAGGCTGAAAAAAGACAAGACGTTCATCCAGTTGAGCCTATTTTGCTAAAGTGTTGATCCAGAGGAATGCAAAAAATCCCAATTAGGAAAACCAAATTTTCCTATTTTAGGAAAAAAACCTTCCCGACCCAAATTGGCAAACGGGAAAAAACTCTGGACAAAAACCCTTCCAGGGAATCCTAGACACTGTAAACTTGATATTTTATTACGCTCCAGGAATGCATTCAAATCCTTGAACTCTTTTTTTGAATTCACCATGACAAGTTCTTCTGGCAGAGAGTTCCACAGTCTCACTGCTCTTACAGTAAAGAATCCCTTTTTTTTTATGTATAAACTTTTGTTCCCAAGACTAAAAGGGTGCCCCCTTGTTCTGGATACAGTCCGGGGATAAATAGATCTTGGGGGAGATCCATATGACCTTTAGTATTTAAAATATTTATTTGTCCCCCCCAACCCCGTTTCTCTAACAAAAATCCCAAACTTATAATCTTTCTGGTATTTTAGTCCCCCCGTCCTTTTTTTTATTTTTGTGCCCCCCTTTTTTACCTGTCAAGCTCTACAAAATTTTTTCCTGTGCATGGTGCCCAAAACTGACATAATATTCCAGGTGGTCTAACCATGTTTAATAATGGGAGAATAATGTTCTCAACAACCTTAGTGCAGTTTAAAGTTATTCTACATACGGAAGTGTATGAGGTGTAGGGGTAGCATTTACATGTTGACATTGGGGTCTGAGAGGGCCTAATGGGCCAAATGCTTTAAAAAAGCATCAGTATAAGATGGGAATTTCTCAAAAATTGTTGGGGTCATTCGAGAATTTTCCGAAAAAATTCGTTTTCGTTCCGAATTACTTCGGCACAAGTTTTAAAAAGCAGCTATTTCCAGGCTGCACGGGCCGCGGGGTGCTGTAGAAATGTTGTGCCATTTTTAAATAGCGAGGGAGTTTGGGTTTTGGGTCTTCTACAATGTTGTTTTTTAGTATGACACCAGTTTCTGCCGCGCTTTTAGAATCGCTTCACTAAAAAATTCCCTGGCACTTAAAGGGCAAAACGCCCAAAAAAAAAAAACTGAGCGGGAATGTGCCGAAAAGTCATGCCACAAAGCTGGAAAAAAGCAAGCGAGGCTCAGGTGGCAACATTAGTGAAAAAGAGTGGGAGGTGAGGGCCCCCCAGCCACAGAGCGGGAGGTGGGCAGGGGCACAATGACATTCGGGGTGGCAAAAACGATAACCACAGAGTGGCACAATACACAGGGGGAGGTCCACAAAGCAGCAGCATGAGGTCAGGAAATTTTTGGGGCCAATGAATTTGGAGGGGGCAAAACAGTTTTAGGCCACAGGGGGCACAATCCACATGTGGAGGTCCGGCGGCAGCAGTATGAGGTCGGGCATGGCACAAGACATTCTGGGGTGGAAAAACAGGGAAGCCAAGAGTGGCAAAATGACGGAAGCGGAGGTCCGGGCGCGCAGAGGTCAGGAGGGGCACAATGCACATGTGGGACATGGCGCACCCAGCAGCAGCATGAGGTCAACAGTGGCACAATGACACAGTGTGGATGTACGGCAACAGAAACAGCAGCAGACATGAGGTCATAGAGTGGAACAATGCAAGTGTTGAGGTGGGTTGGAAAACCAGTCCCGGGGAAAAGATGGGTGGGGCAAGGGAGAAACTGGCAGCGATTTTGGCCCATCGGCGGGTGGGGGCATCAGAATAGTGGCTGAGGCGGTAGTTTGAGCCCAACTGTGCCTAAGCATTGGTGGTGGGAAAACCCGGCCGATCCCGCTGTTATCTTGACAAAGTCAGTCATTCCCCCATTTCCCGGGAAGGACACACTACGGCCGGGGAGGACAGCTTCTCACTGCAAAATCGGGAAGTTGCGGGCCCCACATTTCCCGTTTTGGCTGCCCAGTAGTCCCCGCAAATTTCTAACTGGGGGGGGATGCTGTCCAAGTAGGCCCCCAACCTGTTGGTTTGGGACGCCCCGGTCCCTGCTTGGGTGTTACGATGCCCCCCCACTGGGGGTGAAGGAAGCTGCTCATCAGTGATTCCAGACTTTTGGTACACTGATGGAGCTGGTACTGCCCTACCCCCCACCTTTTCCCCCCACCCGGGAAGTAGTAGCGGGGGAACCCCCCCCGGTTTAGACCTGTCAAGGGGGGACGATGCTGATATAGGCAGCGGCCAAATGATTACGGAGAATTTCCCATAGTATTTTAGTTTGTCTTCCCTCTCAATAGGGGGAAAAAGGCTCCCTTTTGGGGCCGGTACGAGGGTCCAAAAGGGGGGGAGGGCAGAAGTTCCCCTGCCCGGGGCTGCTATTACGTCACACCAGGGAAATAAGCATCTGGGGCCATCTGCACAAGTGACTCCCAGGGGGTCCCTGCCTCCATTTCCCTATTTTCGCCACGTGCTTTGGGGGTCACTCCCTTTTTTCCTCCCTCTCCTTTACCTCCTCCAGCTGTCCGTCCTCCCCTCTTGTCACCTGGGTAGAAATCCACTCATTTCACCAGACAATGCTTCTGCTCCAAAGTCCTCCTCCCCCTCCCCATTTTAGTCCCCACCGCTATGTGGCCACGAGTGAGTCCCACGCTCCAGTCCCCTGCCCAGACAGATTTTTCAGCATCTGTTCCAGGACATGAAGCAGTGGAAGACGTTTTATCCTATCCTGGCGACTGACAAAAAACTCGCCCCTCGAATGGCCTCAACAAACGGCAGGTGTCACGCAGAGCTGAGCTGCCACTGGCTGACTTCAAGTTACACAGGGGAGTACTTCTGTCTGCCTGGATCATCAAAAATATGGTTAATGGCCTTTCTCTGTCATACAGTCGGTCCAACATGTGCAGGCTGGAATTCCAGCGGGTGGAAACATCGCATATCAAGGTGTATTGGGGGAGGAGGCGTATCTGCCGGCTGCACAACTCGAGGAGGGTGTTCCTCGGCTTTGTAACGAATAGATACAAGTGCATGCACAGTTTTCCTGGCCATTTTTCAAGAATGTTCTGAAGATCGGTGGAAGACTTCAGGAACCTTTTCACAACCCATATTGAACACTATGCGCCATGCCAGGTCATCATGGACAATCCCTCCACAGTGCATCGCGACAGCCGCCCCATGTACCTCCCAATGTCCGTCACCATGGTTCCGATTGCAGTTTGCGAGGAGAAAAGCCACACATCCATCGATTTCTTGCGCATGACGCGGACAGTTACAGCCCCTGTTGTGACTTTTGTTCGCTGAGGCAAGCCAGTGTAGAACTGCATTACACCGCTGTGCCCTACACATGTGGTATGAATGAGCAGTATTGTGGAGGCCTGAGAGGTGGTGGTGGTGGAGGAAGGAGGAGGCGGACATTGGGCGCAGGTGCAGCAGTTTACAACGTGGAGGAGAAGAGCGGCGTCCTTCCTGTCCAAGTTATTGGTGCCTGGGCTGGAAGCACAATTCACCCAGTGGGCTGTAGAAGGACATGTACTGGCCCTGACCGTAGTTACAGCTCCAGAATGTCCACGCTGCCGTGCACCTTGGAACAAACGCGATAAGCTCAAGGACTGACCCACCTTCTGTTCTACTTATTTATGAAGTGCTGGTACTACACTGCCTTTTTGGAAAAAAATTACGGCTTGAACCTCCATCTCGGCTCTCGGCACAAGCCATTAGTTCTCTGACGTTCAGAGGGACTGCAGTACCAAACAACTTGGACAGGAGCAGCACGTCAGCTGCGCAAGCCTAGGATGGTTGGACCGCATACTGTTGTCTCTTGGCAATCGCCTCGCTGAACGAATGCTTGCCCATAAGTTGCGAAGAGCAGGAGCATCTGGACCAGGGAGATTGATGTCAAAAGAGAAACAGCTCCCTTCTGCAGAGGTGGTGGAGCCTTGACTGGCTGCAATGGCATGCGTGCCACTGGGCGCTGCTGCTCGCTGCTGACGCGCGGCAGGATGGAACCACCACATCTGAGCCACGTTTCTCCCAGGAGCACCGTGATGGTGACCGCTGCAATTGTTGACGCAGGGCCTGTGGTGCCAACGTTAGCTCCCTGGCCACGCTTCACTTTCTGCCCACAGATTCTACATATACCAAATATTCGTACTCCTACTGCACACCGCCGAGTATCGGATTTTACCGCCAACTGCTCCGCACTGAGTGACTACTGCCGCCGCGCCGCCGTCCGCGAGACCCCTGTGCTGCTACTCTTCTTGACCTGCGAAGCGGGTTTTTTACCCCGTGGCCGCTTGGCATCCCGACCTTCACATTGCTGCTTCCTGCTGACTCACGGCCACATACACCCACTTGCTGGTCTGGCTGCTGCCTGACGCGCAAGCTGACGCCCTCGTTCTCCTGACGGATGATGAACCCCTTGCCTCCCCGACTCCCAAGTGCGGTCGGCCTTACAACATCATCTATTTCTGTTTCATCATCACTTGCTGTCATCATCACCGGGTCTTGGTATGCCCGAGGCTGACCTCTCACAACATGACGTCACGTCCCTCGAGCTCCCATGCCCACTCTCCAAATCTATACTTTGCACCTATTTGCAAGAACAGGCGATATTGCCCCATTCTTCGCTCCAAGTAGCTGCTGAACTGCCCTCCCCCTCAAATTGTTCATGCCACCTCGCTATAATAGTGGCCGCTGAGCCCAGGATCCCAAAATAGTAGAATCTCGTGCTGAGGAACCAGATGGGAAGAGGTGGGCTGAGGACCAGGTGAGGCCGCTGACCCGCGCCGGCCATGCAAACATAATGGTTGTGTCCTGAGTTCCCACCGACTCTTGGCTGGGTTGTCAGATGTCATCTGGAGGAAGAGGATGACCTAGTCAACCAATCAAGAACCCTTTGGTTGCTGAACAACACACGGCCGCTAGGATGACAGCTGGCAGTTTGTGGCCTCACCGATTGACCCCTGCTGGCGACGTCCCCTTGCTGTGCTGGCGACCTTTGGCCTGTTCCAGGAATGTTTTGAGCCACTAGCGCACGCGCCCGCAGGTGCATGAGCCTGCCACCTCTCTGTCTGACATACTGTTTTGTTCTAAAATGTACAGACACTGTTTGGATGATGATGATATCTGTTTATGATAAATATACACCCTGTTTTTGACGTCCAAATAACCCAGGAACAAGCTTGGGCTAACCCTTGGATATAAACTTGCGCTTCCCACAAATGGCCAGGAAAATTTACTTGTATGTGTCGTTTTAAAAACACTATGTTATTATACTAAATTGTAAAAGCACAAACAGGCTTAATAACAACCTTCGGAACATGAAATTAGGCTACAGAAAAAAGACGGTTTCTTGGGTTCAGCACAACCCAGCAAACAAATCTTAATTAACGCCTGGATGTAAATTGCGGCAAAGAATTGGACGCACAACTTGTAGCTTTGTAGCGTGTTACAATTGCGTGGTTTTCTACGCCACACAACAAGGATACAGTTGTAATTTAACCATTTTCTTGTGAATTAGGCTCAGTCAGAAAAATTTATATATTTTGGCGTTGAAAAGACGGTTTATTTTGTCAGCCACACCAGCAAAACAACGCTAATTAATCCCTGGATGTAATAATGTGCGGCCAAAGAATGAGCCGCACAAACTAGTAGCCTTTGTAGTCGGTGTTACAATTGCGTGTTTTCTACGCCACACAACAAGAGATACAGTTTGTAATTAACCGTTGCTTGTGAATTATCTACAGAAAAATTTATATATTTTGGCGTAGAAAAAAAGGGACAGTTTCTTGGTGTCAGCATAACACAGCAAAAACAATGCTTAATTAACCTCTGGATGTAAATGGCGCCATAGAATTGAGCCCTGCACAAACTAGTAGCTTTGTAGCGTGTTACAATTGCGTGTTTTCTATCGCACCCAACAAGAGATCAGTGTAATTAACCCTCTGCTTATGGAATATAGGCTACAGTAAAAATGTATATATTTTGGCGTTTGAAAAGACGGTTTCTTGGGTCAGCACACCAGCAAAACCGAACGCTTAATAAACCCCTGGATGTAAATTGCGCCAAAGAATTGACCCCGCGATCAAAACGAGTAGCTTTGTAGCGTGTTACAATGCGTGTATTGTATGCCACAACAAGAGATACAGTTGTAATAACCTTTGCTTGTAATTAGGCTACAGGAAAAATTTATATATGGGGGCGTTGAAATAAGACGTTTCTTGGGTCACACACCAGCAAAAAACAACGCTTAATAACCCTTGATGTAAATTGCGGCAAAGATTGTGAACCTCACAAACTAGTAGCTTTGTCAGCGTGTTACAAACAATTGCGTGTTTTCTTTTCACGCACACAACAAGAGATACAGTTGTAATTAACCTTTGCTTGTGAATTAGGCTACACGGAAAAAATTATATATTTTGGGCGTTGAAAAAGACGGTTTTATTTTTGTCAGCACACCAGCAAAACAATGCTAATTTAACCCCTGGATTCGTAAAATTGCGCCCAAAGAATTGAGCCGCCACGAACTAGTAGCTTTGTAGCGTGTTACAATTGCGTGTTTTCTACGCCACACAACAAGAGATACAGTTTGTAAATAACCTTATGCTTGTGAATTAGCTACAGAAAAATTTATATATTTTGGCGTTGAAAAAGACAGTTTCATGGTGTCAGCACACCAGCAAAACAATGCTTAATTACCTCTGGATTAAAATTGCGCCATAGAATTGAGCCGCACAAACTAGTAGCTGTAGCGTGTTACAATTGCTGGCGTGTTTTCTACGCCACACAACAAGAGATACAGTTGTAATTAACCTTTGCCTATGAATTAATGCTACAGAAAAATTTATATATTTTGGCGTTGAAAAAGAACGGTTCTTTGGGGTCAGCACACCAGCAAAAACAACGCTTAATTAACCCCCTGGATGTAAATTGCGCCATAGAATTGCGCCGCACAAACTAGTAGCTTTGTGCGTGTTACAATTGCGTGTTTGTATGCCACACAACGCAAGAGATACAGTTGTAATTAACCTTTGCTTGTGAATTAAGGCTACAGGAAAAATTGATATATTGTGGCGTTGAAAAAGACGGTTTCTTGGGTCAGCACACCAGCAAACACGCTTAATAACCCCTGGATGTAAATTGCGGCCAAAGATTGAGCCGCACAAACTAGTTAGCTTTGTAACGTTGTTACAATTGCGTGTTTTCTACGCCACACAACAAGAATACAGTTGTAATAAACCTTTGCTTTGTGAATTAGGCTACAGGAAAAATTTATATATTTTGGCGTTGAAAAAGACAGTTTATTTTTGTCAGGCACAGCAACACCAACAAAACAACGCTAATAACCCCTGGATGTAAATTGCGCCAAAAGATTTGAGCCGCACAAACTAGTAGTCTTTGTAGCGTGTTACAATTGCGTGTTTTTCTACGCACACAAGAACAAGAGATACAAGTTGTGTATTAACCATCTTCTTGTGAATTAGGCTACAGGAAAAATTTATATTTGGCGTTTGAAAAAGACGGTTTTATTTTTGTCAGCACACCAGCAAACAACGCTAATTAACCCCTGATGTAAATTGTCACTAAGAATTGAGCCGCACAAACTAGTAGCCCTTGTAGGCGTGTTACATTGCGATGTTTCTACGCCACACAACAAGAATACAGTTTAATTAAACCTTTGCTTGTGAATTAGGGCTACAGGAAAAATTTATATAATTTTGGCGGTTGAAAAAGACGGTTTCTGGGTCACACACCATCAAACAAACGCTTCCGTACTGAGCTCAGTAATTAACCCCTGATGTAAAGTTGCACAATAGAATTGAGCAGGCCAAAAATTGAATGTATTTGTATTGTAAATACGGCTGTATCTTTAAATGAATACAACAGGAACTCGCTTAGATCCCCACTTGGATATATGAATGTATATGCAGCTGCAGTGGACGCACACTGGATTTCAGATCCAATACCACCGAAAAAATTAGAAATAGAACATTAAGGAGAACAGTCTCGTGAGACAAGCTGAGACACCCCACGAGAAATCGCTATATAATTTAAAATCAATTCCTTACAGTAAAGAGCCTATCACCGCGGCCAGCACCTTGCCTGATGAGCACGAGTGAGAGGAGTGTGAGCTCCCGGCGTCGCGCCCAGGGACTTATATCCCGCCGGTCTCTGATTGGCTTCACCTCTGGCACATGTCATGCAGGCTATGCCTTCTTCCCTCCCAGAGTGCTTTGGCCCATCGTAGCTCCATGTGCTCGCAGCCATTTTATCATCACAAGCACACTTCGGTTCACAAACCGAAGTACCCCAAAGTTTCGACTTCCGTTCCGAAACCGAAGTTTTCCTGAAATTCTAACCGAAGTCCACTTCGTTAGAATCGATTCGCCCATCTCTAATCAGTATAATAAATGAGCCATGGAAGCTGGGAATCCCTGTTACAGATTATGCATTGGGCCCAGGAACTTCAACAGTGTTCGGGAAAATACTTTGGGAAGGTATTTTAAATACAAAATTCTTATGACTGAAGTATTTTAAATACAAAACTAAATGCTTTAATCCGAGAGTATTTTAAATACAAATACTAAATACTACTTCAAAAGTATTTCTCCAGGAATATAAAGTACTTGAAAAATGGTAAACAAAAATTGATAAAAACAAAAAATGATCAGAGGCCTTTAGCCCACTAGGATTAGCATCTACCCTGCAGATATGTCATGTGGCGCAGGATTCATTGTGCCTGACCTTCCTATATAAGATGTCTGTCACATGAGGAGAGGATGCTACAGTAAAGAGAAACATACAGGTACCTTCCTTTTATTACTATGCCCTATTAATGTCAGGCATTTGGGATATTAATTTATTTGTAGTAACTCCCATGTGCTTCACATTAATAGCAGTTAACCCATCAATGTCCCTCATATTAACCCCTATGTGCCCTATATAAGGGATACTAATATGTGAGACTACATGGGGGTACTAATAAAGGTCCCTTAATTATGAAGATACCTATTAATTACCCTCCTTGTCTACTCACATATCAGTAACTCCTATTTGAGGCACACAGGGGGTTAATGTTGAGGGACATGATAGGGGTTAACTGCTATTACATGAGACACAATGGAATTACTAAGCTGTAATGCACATGACCAGACTTTTTATCTGCAATGGTGGATTTCCCCCCCTCGGCTTATACTCGAGAAAATAAATTTTCCCAGTTTTTTGTGGTAAAATTAGGGGCCTCGGCTTATATCCGGGTCGGTTTATACTTGAGTATATATGGTAATTTTACGGAATGGATTATGCGATCGGGATGATTAAAAACTAAAAATAAATCACGCTTCACTACAAGGCGGACTTGCGTTGCTGGAACGCGCTGGAATTTTCTCTCCTCTCATCACACCTCGCACGAGATACGAGAAACGAGAGTGATGATGTGACTCGCGCTGTTGCTTTTTTTTTAAGTGCGGTGAGGCGGGTTATTTAAATGACAACATTTGTTTTGAATTTAGAAAGTAATTAAAATACCTAAAATACTTCCTAAAAGTATTTTAATTACAAATACAAAATACTGAATAAAAAAAGTATTTTGATTACAAAATACAAATACCTGACAAGTATTTTAAATACTATTTTTATTAGTTGTATTTTAAATACTCCCGAACACTGAACTTCAAGTTATCCAACTGCCCAAGTACAATGATGCTAAACATGTTTTAACCAATTTATGTTGAAATCTTTCCAGGACAGAACAGGGTTACCTCTCATGCAATAACTAATGTTGAATTTCAAATTCAGATCAATGTTAAATTCAAAGCAAAAATCACCAAATATTCTACTCTTACCTTAAAGTGAAGTTAGGATTAGGGTTAAGGTTTTTTACTGACTTTCAAGCTTTTACTTACCATTCCCTGATTGCTGTCAAAGGGAAGTAATGCCACACCAGGAGCAACCAAGTGATGTCGGACAAAAAGTTATGCCTTACCGAAGTGAGAAGAGTGGAATGGCAAGCTACCCTTAAAAGCCAATAAAAAACCCGAATTCTAAGTTTGGCTTAGGATATGGGTGAAGGATAATGTTAGTGACAAAATTAGGGTTAGGGCTGGATGTCCCAAACCTGAATTTATCATACATGAAAAAACTTTGAGATTCTTATTCACATTTTGATCAAAAAATGTTTAAGCCCCCAGGGCTAAACGGATCTAAAGGGGCGGGGGCCCACGCTATTTTTCCCTCTAAAAGAGCCACATTCAGACTTCTCATGGGTCAACCGACCCCCCTTTTATCCAGAGAGAAAAATAAAAAAAACCAACCTTGCAAAATCTGAAACTGAATACAGCCTGTGAAGGTGGCGGAGTGCAGTAAAAAAAATGGAGGCCCCCTTCCCCCCTATATAGTTTTAAAGAATATTCCCAAACTCAACATATAGTTTGCACAATTTTTTTTTGAAAAACAAAATGTAAACCCGGGGCCAGGGCAGGGTTCGGCAAATAATAAACCCGCAACCATTACCGTGGCACCCATCTAAAAAGGGCTATACAATAAATTGAAACCTCCAAGAAGCAAATTTTTGCTACATCAACAGAAAAAAATTTGAGATTCTTATTCACACGTTTTGATCAAAAAAAGTTTAAGCCACCCCGGTTAAACGGGATCTCAAAAGGGGGGGGTCCAGCTATCTTTACCTCTCAAAAGAGCCAAATTCAGATTTTCAAAAGGGTTTAAACCCTTCAAGAAGTCGAAATTTGGCTTTTATTAAGAGAAAATTGGTGGACCACCCCCCCTTGAGTCACGTTTTTTTTTTAAAAAGTGGGGGGGCTTTAAAAATTTTTTGATCAAAACTGTGTACTAAGAAACTCAAGTTTTTTTTTTGTTGAAGTAGCATAAACTTCTTTTGGGGGTTTCCATGGATTGTAAGCCCCCTTTTGCATGGTGTGTATATATAAGCCGCAACCCTGCCGTGGGCCCCCCGGTCACATTGTTTTTCAGAAAGTTTTTTTTTTTGTGCGGAAATATACGTTGTTTTTTACATATATTGCTTTTAATCTATTAGGGGAAGGGTTTTCTCCATTTTGGTTTACTGCACTCCCCCACCTTCACGGGCCCGTTTTTATAGTGCACATGTTTGCAAGGTTGGGTTTTTTTTTTTTTTCTCTCTGGGTAAGGGGTCGGTTGACCCATGTGAAGTCTGAATTTGGCTCATGAGAGGGGAAAAATATGTAGGACCCCCCGCCTTGAATAAACCTTTGGGTAAGCCGTGGGTGGCTTTAACCTTTTTTGATCAAACTTTGGGGAACTAAGAACCCCCAAAGTTTAATTTTAAATATGATAGATAGCATAAATGCTTTTTAAAGGGGTTTCCATGTATTGTAAAACCCCTGAATTTGTTCACAGGTTTTTGGTTTAAACCCAGGTTTCAGTTAAAAGGGGGCCCTTTATTTCAGCTAAAATTAGCAAAAATTAAAAATTTTTAAAGGGTTTTTAAAGAGGTCTACCCCAAAAAAACAAAGCTCTGGGCTTTTCCCTATTATATCAGCCCTATTTTCAAAAAGTTAAGACAACCCTCTGGAGCGGGAAATTTAAATTCCCAAAATCCGCCCCACTCGGGTGCCCCGGGCCTTTTTGCTATGCAGGAAACGCCCCACACCCCAAATTTAAGGAATAATCTGGTGTTAAGCCCCCCCACACCGCCAGAAAGCCTTACAGGCCGGAAAAATTTTAAACACTTTTTGTTTTTTTGGGGAGTGGAGTTGTATTGTCATTGTTTAAAAAATTTGTTTACATTACACCCTTAGTGAAATTTTAATTTACCAAAAAAGTTCAGTTTCCTTGTTTTTGTGCACAAAAGTATAAGTGATAAATTATAAAATCACCTCCAATTTGTCATTGCCCATTGTATTGAACCCCTGAATTTAAAAGCCACAAAAGTGAATTTTGCCCAGCACAAAGGTAGCCCTAAAAAAAATAAAAAACTAAAATTCTAATTTCAAACTGCAAAAAAAAGTTTTTAACTTAGCTCTGATACTTTTCCCTGGGGAAAAAGGGTGAAATTTTTAAATAAATAAATTCTTTTTTCTTTAAAAACAGTTTTTTAAAATTTTTTTTTTTTTAAACCCCAAAAATTTCCAAATTTGTTTTGAGAAAAAATTTTTTAATTAAACATTTTTAAAATTTTTTTTAAACAATCATAATTGTAGGCATGAATTATTTACTTGGCAAAAGTGCAGAAATTGTACCACATAGACATACAAAATGGAAGCACAAGAAAAATAAAAAAACTTTAATGCGGAAATTTCCCCTTCTCAAAATCACCCAAAAGCTGGTAAATTTTTTGTCCCAAAAATTTTTTTACCCCAAAAAAGGAAAATCCTTTTGTATCTTTGTGGGAAAGGGTTTCCCCTTGCCATTAAACCCCCCCCCTTTTTAATAGACACTAAAATTATGCAGGTAAATTAGAAATTTTTACTTTAGCAACAAACAAGGGATGGGCAGCTAACATAGAAGGACCTACATATTACAGCTAAACATCAAAGAGTCAACAACCTAATCCCGACAAAATGAAATAATGTATTTGCACTTTATTTGGTCCCTCATCATCCAGGCCCCATAGCAGGATTTCCACCTGCTACTACTTGAGTTACATCGATGAATAGAATTATCACTAGTGATGAGCGATTGTGTCAACTATCGTTATCGGATCGATAGTCGATATCGGCAATTATCATGACGATCTCCGATAGTCGATAATAGATAATCGCCGATGACCATTAAAGTCTATGGGAGAGGAAAAACACCTTCATTCTTACACCTAAACAGGGGAGGAGAAGCTGGAACTAACATCCACAACAGTAAACTGGATACGTGCTACATCTTAGGAAAGACAATTAGGCAACAAGAGTCACAGAAAAAAAAGTCACAGACTATTCACTATCCCTGTCCTGTACCACAGCATGACCCTTAAACCTTCATGACCCACAATTAAAAAGTGCCAGAAGGCAGTATTATTTGAACCATCATTTTACTTGAACTGGACATTGACTATCCCTGTCCTGGACCGCAGCATGACCCTCACACCTGCATGACCCACAGATTAAAAAGTGCCGGAAGAAAGTAGTCTTTGAACCACCATTTTAGTTGAACTGGACATTGACTATCCCTGTCCTGGACCGCAGCATGCTGGCTGCATTAACCACTGAAGAACAGATTGGCAACGCTGTTCGTTACTGAGATTCACAGGGCAACGACCCAGCGATGACAGGGCTGACGGTCCTGCAATCGACGATATGCTGGCTTGCATGTTGTCGCCAGCACTGGAAGGAGCACCTTCTCTCGTAACTCTACCTCCCTTTCCTACACCCCTCTATGCTCATTTACCACCTGCAGATCGGTCCATGTTCAGAAAGATAAAAATTTAAAAGGTATGGAAGAGTTTTTGACAGTCTCTTATTGAAATGCGGTCTGGTGGAAGAACCGTAACACAAAATCAACAGTGTTCTTCCTTCAGACCCTGAGATTTACAACTGCCCAGTAGGACTAGCAGTTGATAGTTTTCAACAAACTATCGTACAAATGCACGATTAGCGACAAACTGAAACACACTGAATGAAATAGAAGTATTAAAAAGTTATATGGATTACACATGGCGGTTTTGCCACCACTGACAACAGGCGTAATTTACTATAAAATATGCATAACATAATATGCGTACAACTGAGCTCTATGCGCCAAACAGATGCACGGACTGCAATAAGAGTATTTAAATATTATATGGATTAATATGGCAGCCTTCGCACCACTGACTACAGTCGTAATTTACTATAAAATATGTATAACACAATATGTGTACAACTGAGCTCTTTGCGCCAAAAAGACGCACGGACTGCAATAAGAGTATTTAAATGTTATATGGATTAATATGGCGGTCTTCGCACCACTGACAACAGGTGCAATTTGCTATAAAATATGTATAACACAATATGCGTACAACTGAGCTCTTTGCAACAAACAGAAGCACGGACTTCAATGAAACTACTTAAAAGTTACAGGGATAAGTTATGCCGATTTTTGGGAACACTGACACGTAGTGATTGCAATAGAACTGAAAAAACAGGGACAATTTCATCTCCTATCAGAGGTCTGCTGGCCCAAAAAGTGGTAAAACACAATGCTTTTTCAATTCAAGGTCACAGAACAGACTGAGCTGCACAATATATCCCTTCCTTTCAAAAGCCTCTCCTCCTGCCGCCCGCCCCACCTGCAGCCGCCGCCTTCTCCCTTCCCCCCGCAGCTGGACACACCAGAAGATATCTTTAAAACTTTCTCTAACTAAATAATAAGTGAAATTCTCTAATCTAACTATATTCTAAGCTAGATATAAGTGGATGGTTTCTTGAATTAGAAAATACTATCTATCAGAGCTGTTAGAACAGCTATTGGTTTAAACGCAGACACGTTCTGCTGTGCAGTGGCATAGACAGAAAATAAGCGGAACAGGAAATGCAGTGGCATAGATAAAATGAGGTCACGTGATTTTTGCAGCCAATGATATCCATACACCGCAAAGTGGTGATGTTTTACATCCTCCTCACCCCCCTTTTTCCTCGGACTGGTTGGTGGCTCCCAAAAAATGACAGTAAATCTAAAAAGGGCGCGTTTGTATTAGATTATCGAAAGATTGTCCCCTACTATACGTGATGGAAATTTGTAACCCTAAAAACCATGGTTTTAACTTTTGGCAAAAATTTTTGCTACCCCAAAATTATCACCCTTTCCACAATGTATCTAGCCAATATGTTATCTTAGTCCCGAAATACTAAAAAGTTACTTGGATTTTTTTTTTTGTTTTTGTTTTTTCCTTTTTTAGATGTTAATAGACAATAACTAAAAACCAACTAATCAACAACAGAAATTTACTAAGCCAAATGTGCCAGACTTCGGTCACAAAGTTTACCCAAAAAAGTAGTACAAAGGTTTAAATTATTATCATAAGACTATTTACATTTTTTGCTCCTATCATGATAAATATAGAAACTGTCTAGAAAAAAGGCATTCAGTTTAGTCCTATAACACACAAAAAATCTTTTAAAAAAGCAGTTTTTGTGGGAAAAACGGGGTGCTGATAGCCTTAGGTAGATACTGAAGAGATGTTTGTCTAGCATGCCTAGCAGATTGTGCTAACTTTATCACTGCACCTTGGACAGTTTGATAAATTTCGTAGAATTTCTGCCACTTTTGCCATCTTGGTAATTGATTCACAATATGGAAGTATCAATAAAATTCTCCTATTTTTTCACTGTCAGGGAACTGATATAGGTGCATTCATCTGCTTTCTAAAACTGTTATTTAGCTTTAAATTTACCCCAAGGGGTTTTGGGGTTTCCCCTATTAACAAGACGACTGAAAGTAGAAGATAACATGTACTAGCTGAACCAATGCCAAACAAGACAAGATTAAAAAAACATTTTCAGACCTCAGGAACCAAATACGCATGTGAAAACAGTCACTTGTCAGCTCACTGATATATGAGATTAAAGTACCTTGTTTAACGGCTTGGAAACACGGGACTCCAGTAGTTCAGGGGGAGGCAGCAGGAAACAGGCATAAAAAGATATACTCCAGCTTGTTAAAGTAGCATTAAACAAGTGAT
>JAODAL010008674.1:0-115973 GCA_025379985.1 Phyllomedusa bahiana | reverse complement strand
CCTCCCCCCCGCCTGAACAAAGTGGGAGCCTGACCCCTGTAGAACCTCCCACCGCCTGAACAGAAATTTGGGAGCCTGACGCTGTAGAACCACCCCACCGCCTTGAACAGGAAGTGGGAGCCTGCCCGCTGTAAGAACCACCCAACCGCCTAAACAGGAAATGGGAGCCCGACGCTGTAGAACCACCCACCGCCTGAACAGGAAGTGGGAGCCCGACGCTGTAGAACCACCCACCGCCTGAACAGGAAGTGGGAGCCCGACGCTGTAGAACCACCCACCGCCTGAACAGGAAGTGGGAGCCTGAAGCTGTAGAACCACCCACCGCCTGAACAGGAAGTGGGAGCCTGAAGCTGTAGAACCACCCACCGCCTGAACAGGAAGTGGGAGCCTGAAGATGTAGAATCACCCACAGCCTGAATAGAAAGTGGGAGTCTTGGGCTGTAGAACCACTCACAGCCTGCACAGGAAGTGGGAGCCTGGGGCTATAGAACCGTTCACAGCCTGCACAGGAAGTGGGAGCCTGAGACTGTAGAACCGCCCACCGCCTGAACAGGAAGTGGGAGCCTGAAGCAAAAATAAGTGTCAATAAGGGTATGTGGAACCAATCAGATTGGTCCCACATACCCTTACTGACACCTATTTTTGCTCTGTATTTGTTTTTTGTGAATATTTTATAGCTATTTATTAAAAGTTAAGTTTTTCTCTTTAATTTGATTTTCTCTGTCGAGAAACGTTGCCTTTTTCTACAACTGCCCACAGCCTGAATGGGAAGTGGGAGCCTGAAGCTATAGAAACACCCCAAGCCTGAATGGGAAGTGGGAGCCTGAAGCTATAGAAACACCCCCAGCCTGATTGGGAAGTGGGAGCCTGAAGCTATAGAAACACCCCCAGCCTGAATGGGAAGTGGGAGCCTGAAGCTATAGAAACACCCCCAGCCTGAATGGGAAGTGGGAAGCTGAGGCTGTAGAAGCGCCCACAGCCTAAATAGGAAGTGGGTGCCTGAAGCTGTAGAACCACTCAGCGCCAAAACAAGAAGTGGGAGCCTGAACCTGCATATCCGCCCACAGCTTGAAGAGGAAGTAGGAACCTGAAGCTGTATAAATGCCCACAGCTGGGAGCCTGATGCTGGCTGTGAAGCAACCAGATGAGAACACGCCTTTAACATGTCACATGCAAATCTAAAGACCTTGTGCTACTGGTTACAAAAACCCCAAAAATGTTATGGCCCCAAGAGCTTTCAGCAGGTCCTAACCTCTTTGTACATGGGTGTTTTTTTTTTTTTACACATTTTAACCCTCCCGGGGTTACCTGCCCGGCTCTACTAACACCTGGGCCCTCTCGACATGGACTACCATTGATAGGTGGGAACGCAGGGAGCTTCAAGAGAGGAGCAATGGGGGATCGGAAACGGGAGCATGACCACTTTACAACACTTTTAGCCAGAAAACCCCTTTAGCTCAGGTACTTTTTCCAGAAAGTTCGGAACAGTTATGCAGAGTGAAGAAAAGACTTTCCTAACTTAGACGTTTTTGTTATATCGACAGGATACCCCTATACCATGTCTTGGAATAGGCGCAGGAACCCACCAACTCGCGTAACTTCTAAATGTGCAGCCATTGCTCTGCATAGAGACTTTCACCCAGAGATATTTGTGGATCCCTGTGGTGGGACCTGCACCTAGCGCACAGTTATAGAATATCCTACCAATATAATATAAATGTATCTGTTTGATGGCAAGTTAGTTATGCCGTACAAATCTGATAGGTATGAATCCCAGATGTGTGGAAGCTCTATTTTGGGAATTGTCCGCTGAAAGTCTCTGCTAAAAATTGAGAGTCTGTCGCACTTGCAAAAGACTCTCCATTCTGTTCCATGGGTTCTGAGTAACGCCAAACAGCGCGCTCCCCTGAACTGTGAACTCCCATAGAACAAAATGAAGAACACAGCGCTCCCCCTGTTACTGGGGAACTTTCCCATAGAGTAAATGGAAAACACAGCGCTCCCCGTCCCAGGAACTCCCATAAGTTAAATGGAGCAACACAGCCTCCCCCTGTACCAGGAACCCCATAGAGGAGAATGGGAGAACACAGCGCTCCCCTGTACCAGGAACTCCCATAAGCAGAAAAGGAAAGAACACACGCTCCCCTTTTACTGGGGAACTCCCATAAACAAAAAAATTGGAAAAAACACCAGCGTCCCCTTTTACTGGGAACCCCAAAGAACAGAATGGAGAACACAGCGCTCCCTTTACTGGGAAACTCCATAAAAAAAACAGAAATGGAGAACACCAGCGCTTCCCTGTTAACTGGGGAACTCCCATTAGAATAGAATGGAGAGAAAACAGGCCCGCTCCCCCTGTATTTGGGAATTCCCAATAGAACAGAATGGAGAACACAGCGCTCCCCTGTACGGGGGAACTCCCATAGAACAGAATGGAAAAACACAGCGCTCCCCTGTACTGGGAAAAACTCCATAAATAGAAATGGAGAGAAACACAGCGCACCCCTGTACTGGGAAAAACTCCCATAGAAAAAGAATGGAGAGAACACAGCGCTCCCCTGTACTGGGAACTCCCATAGAACAAATGGAGAACACAGCGCTCCCTGTACATGGGAACCTCCCATAGAACAGAAATGAAAAAACACAGCGCTCCCCTGTACTGGGAACGCCCATAGAGGAAAATGGAGAGAACACAGCGCTCCCCTGTACTGGGATCTCCCATAGAACTGAATGCCACTAGTAACCATATGCACGGTTTGGTGGTGCTATAAACACTAAAATGAGTGGTAGGAGATGCAATTGACCACGGATCCATTCGCCTCCTGGCCACAATCTTGTGGAAAGAGACCAAGCGGCTGGTGGACTCCACACTCTGGGGATCGGTGGAGGTAGCCATGGTCGGACCACCGCCGATTCAGCATTTACCCAGTGGAGGGAGGATAACTGCGTCAGGCAGGTCGTACAGATCACACCCAGAAGACTCTTCATTAGGAAGGAGAGGGGGTTTGAGTCCTTACCAGCATTCGGAGCTATGGCCACAGAAGAACGGGATTTGAAGCCAGAGCTTCTCTGGAGCGCAGTCCGATCCTCCAGCTGCTACACATTCATCAAAGGTCTGCAGACAGAGGAAGAGGCAACGTGAGAGGAACATCCCAGCCAAACGCAGAACATATATCCATAAATCTAGAGCCAGATCTCTCACGTGTAGATCACATCCTCCAGTAGAAAAATGGTTAAAGCCTCAGAATAGTACAGAAGCTGCCACCAGGGAGATGAAAGCTGCCAGCCCCTGTGTGCCCCGGCACCGTGATAACATGCAAAAAAGGGCAACAATAAGCCAAATAGAAAAACTGGCGCAACCAGCAGCACCCAGAAGTGTGAATGGAGGGGTTGTCTCACTACAGGGATCGCTGCTTTTTATTTTAAAGACCCTTGCAGAAACAAGTCACTTTGCAGTATTGGCCCATTTAACAGTGTCCTACCTATTCCTAGATATACCCCCTCATTTTTGGGCCCTTCATCAGCCCCTCCAGGTTTGCTATATGCTACAGAACCTGTTTCAGTCCTCTCCTGATAAGGCTGCCCAGCATTTGGGTCCCCTATAGCTACAAAAACCTTTTTTAAATCTCTCCTGATAGGCTGCCAGCACTGGTCGCAATAGCTACAGACCTGTTTCAATCTCTCCTGATTAGGCTGCCAGCACGGTTGTTTATAGCTACAGAAAACCTGTTCAAATCTCTCCTGAAAGGCTGCCAGCACTGGTCGCTATAGTTTAAAAGACCTGTTCAATCTCTCCCTGAAAGGGCCCTGCCAGCACGGGTTGCTATAGCTACAGACCCTGGCTTCTACTGCAGCCTAGTGGAAGCCAGTAAACACGCCCCTGAATTCAAAATGAAACCAAGAAAACAAGACGGAGGTGAGAGGAATCAATGTAGTGAACAACCCCCTTTAATGCCTGAATGTAATGGCAGGTTTGATCCCTTGAAATAGGGCCCCACTGGATGAGATTACCTTGATGTGGTAGGTAGGCATACACAATGTGCACTTATACATATGGGAAATAAGAGCCGCCTACTCCCTGCTATATATTGGCACCACACTTAAAGACTTTTTTGTGACATTTACTTGTTTGGTTTCTATTTTGTGGCAAAATATTTATCTAGCATTTTTTTTTTTATACTTTTAAGCAATTTTCTTCCCGAGTGCCATGAATTTAGCATTATTACCACATTGTCCCATGGTCTTTCCACTGAACAGGATATTAGTCACTATACGTCTGGGGTGTGATCCAATCCTCCCGTGATTATTTCATCCACTATGACGGCCAAGCCAGACGAAGCCGGCGGCTACACAGTCACATCCGTCCACACTTATCAGCACTGGGGGGCGGAGGGGTAGGGCTGCTACTCTGGATGCACGGCCCCAGCATGACACAGGTGTATTGAGAAGATGTTCATAAAAGGACATTGACCGGTGCTTCCATACAATGCACATGTGGACCGTGCATGGGGCAGAAGCGCTGGCTGGAGGAGAGCCGCCGACGCCAGACGCACAGCCCATTCTCATCAATGTTTGGCAACTTGGTCTGAAAGCCTCCTGATACATATGCCAAACACATGGGCCCCAAATAAGTCCCGCATGCCCAATGCCAGGCTGCCACCCTCACTGTATCAAACAGATGGTGAGGATACTGCTATACTAAGCAACACGGACCTGTAAATAAAAAAGTCTATGGGCCTCATTTATCAAAACTCTCTAGCAGTCACACTGTCCTTGTTGCCCATAGTAACCCAATAGCGCTCATAGCGAGCAACCAGAGCCCGCAGCAACCAACCAGAGCCCGCAGCAACCAACCAGAGCCCGCAGCAACCAACCAGAGCCCGCAGCAACTAACCAGAGCCCGCAGCAACCAATCAGAGCTCAGCTGTTATTTCTTATACTGCTCTGTAAAAATGAAAGCTGAGCTCTGATTGGTTGTTATGGGCTCCGATTGGTTAACATGAGCTAGTCATACTGTCAGTGTTGATAAACGTGGCTCATTGCTTCCAACAGTCAAACTATCTATGTTGCCCACAGCGACCAATCGAAACCCAAAGCAATCAACTGGAGCCCATTGCAACCAATCAGAGTTCAGCTTTCATTTTCCCATAGAAGTATAAGAAATAACGGCTAGGCTCCGATTGGTTGCTCTGGGCTCCGATTGGTTGCTCTTGGCAACACAAGTCTTACTATAGACAGTTTTGAGGACTGAGGGATATATATTTGGCATGCATTGGGTCCGTACATGCAAAACAGATCATTTTCCTCTAGCCTATGGCAGGAGTAGCTCTATATTTGCCCACACAAGGGGCGTCAGGTGCTCCTGTGGGGAGTGTGAGATCTTAAATACTCTAGACCAGTTGTGTCCGACTCCTTTTCATCGAGGGCTGCATCAGTATTATAGTTGTACCCCAAAATGAAGCGGGCCTGCGGGATTGTGTTTGCTATAGTAACGCAGAGTGAACGGAGCCATACGGAGGTTGCTTCCCCACTATAACCCTCAAGCAGGAGGTTGGGGGTTATAGTGGGGAAGCTCCGTGGGCAATTCCAATAAGAGGTGCTACGTAAAAAAGCATTCTCCCCAAAGTCTTGTATCTGCCTGCAGCCGGTGCTCCGCCGCGCGCGTCAACCCTGGGTCTCGCACCTTCTTATCTCCTTGCTTCCTCCGCCGCAGTCCGGGTCTGTAGTCGTCACCAAATCGGAGGAAGTAGTAGTAGGAGACGAGACGCTCGATGGGGTCCCGAATCACATTGATGTAAATCGGCTTCTTCTTTACTCCAAACCTGAAATAGGAAACATCAGTATAAATGAAAAGGGAAAAGAGGGAAACCAGTCCCAGCACTGGAGACACTATAGAAGACCGGGAGGGGGCGTTACAGAAGAAAAACCGAAAACCGGCGGGGCCCGGCTCCTTCTCCAGACTCAGGATGACACAGGGCCTTATGTACGAAGACTGTCTAGCAGTCAGACTGTCTTTGTTGCCCATAGCAACCAATCAGCACCCATAACAACCAATCAGCGCCTAGCTTCTAATCTTCCACAGCACTATAGGAAATGGTTGCTATGGACTTGGATTGGTTGCTATGTGCTCCGATTGGTCGCTATGGGCAACAAAGACCTTCTGAGTACTAGACAGTCTTCATACATAAGGCCCATTGTTGTGACGTGGAACATTGTATCTACTACATACAACTGCTCGGCCGGTGTCAGTCTTGCATTCGACCCCAAAATAAACAGCGTTGGAGACTTTTTTTTTCTAGAGAAGACCAGCAAAATTGTGCTGCAGTGCACGGACATGGGAGCGGAGACAAAAAATATGAACCCCTTAAAGAGGTTGTCTCACTACAGGGACTGCTGCTTTTTATGTTAAAGATCTTGCAAAAACAAGTCACTTTGTAATATGTGTCCATTAACATGCCCACCATTCCAATATCCCCCGTATGGGCTGCATCACCCTCAGCCCCCCTATAGCTACAGATCTTTTTACATCGCCCTATGGGCGCCAGCACTGGTTGCAATACACAGACCTTTTTTGATCTTTCCTCAAGGCACAGCCCTGTTACAAGCCAGCCCGGCTTCTACTGCACCCAATGGAAGCCATTAAACCCCCCTAATTAAAAGGAAACCAAGAAAAAGACTAGGAAGATGAACAATAAAAGTGAACAACCCTTTTTTTAAAAGGCCACAGAACTTTTTTTTTATTTCTTTTTTTTTCTACATAACTTTTTTTTTTTTCCCTCCACCCCCTCCAAGAGCCATAAGTTTTTTTTTCCCCCATCTCCATAGACATATGAGGGCTTATTTTTTGCGGGACAAGATCAACTTTTTAATGGTGCCATTGACCGTATCATAGAATGTACAAGTCCACTATTTTGCAGGTCGGTAAAAATTTCGGGTGATTATCGCCCCCCTGTGAATTCCCGTTTTTTTAGAACAAAAAAAAAAAGTTCCTTTTTTTTATCACATTTGCACTACAACTTTTTTTTTCCTTATTTCTCCATCCATGCACCTGAGCGAGGGCCGTTTTTTTTTTTTTTCGCGGCTTTGCAGTGTACTTCTTATTTTTTACCTTTGGGCAAAAACCAATTTTTTTTTACTACAAAAATTTTTTTTTTTAAAACTAAATACCAAAAAACCCAATACAGGCTTTTCTTTTTTCTTCTCTGGTGTTCATCATAGGGGATTAATGATGTCATATTTTAATAGAATGGACTTAACGACGGGCAAAACAATTTGTGAAAACTTTTTATTTTGTAAAATGGCAAAAAGATTGGGCGCTTTAAAAATTTTAATTCTTTTTTTTTTTTACTTTTTTTCTTTATTTTTTTTCTATATATTAAACAAATATATGTGTGTTCTCCTATTGCACCCTGCCCTAGGCAAGAAGAGAAGCGCCATCTTTGTACACCTCTCCCAATTATCTATATAATACAGAATGGTATGAGAGCAATCGCACCCCCCTAGGGGTCAAGTACCCAGGGGGGGAAATAAAAGGGAAATGAAAATTAACATAATAATTTTTTTAACACCTCTCCCAGTTACATAAATCAGAATGGAAGCGAGAAAAATCCCCCCCCCCCCCGGGGGGTCAAAAAACCCAAGGGGGGAAAACACAAGAGTATAGAAAAATATATAAATAATTTTATAAATAAATATAATATAAATATATATATATAAAAATTATATTATTATTATAAATATATAATAACACATATACATACTACACAAAACAAAATTTTTTCCTTGTATTCCTCTTTGGGTACTTGACCCCTAGGAGGGTGCGATCACTTGCACACCATTCTGTATTATATAGATCATTGGGAAAGGTGTACAAAGATTATATATGTATATTACATTCCTTGTATTCCCCTCTGGGTACTTGACCCCTAGGGGGGTGCGATCACTTGCACACCATTCTGTATTATATAGATCATTGGGAAAGGTGTACAAAGATGGCACTTCTCTTACTTTCTGCCTAGGGCAGGGTGCAATAGTACCAACATGGCAGCTACAGAAGTCTTCACTAGGCTCTCAGCTACCGTGGCAGCCGCTGGGCATCTTGTAATCAGAGCGGTCCGCAGCTCCTCATTCATTTAGAAGCCGCAGCCGTGATGGCAGCAATGACAAAAGGGATTAGAGCCGTCGCCGAACCCTGCCAACAGCGGCGGGTGTCAGCTGGAAGTAACAGTGGGCACCTGCCAACCATGGGGGTGAGCGTGCTCCGTGCTTCCTTCTCCACAGTGGGATGTGTCCATACCCAAACATCTATAATCAGTAAAGGGTTATAAAAAAAAAAAAAAAAGTACTCTGAAGCTGGCGCCATTTTGGATCACGTCCCAAAAAAAATAAAAAAAAAAAATATGCATGAAAAATAACTTTGTAAAATCGAGGCGATGGCTGCTCTGATCTCCACAGCAGGGGGCGCTGCTCTATAACCTCACGCAGCGGCCGTCCTGAAGGATTCTGCAGTGCGTTGCAGCCCCCGTGAAGTAACAAAAGATTAGCTTACGACTGCACAATTGTAATTCTCAGATGTGGTAGAAATCTACCGAGCCGGGCTTAGAGGGCTGCAAAAAAGAGAGAAGCGAAAGGATCAGGGACCTACTTTGCAAAGTCCAAGTAGGAGATGTGGCCGTGGTAGAAGCCGGGCTTCATTTCTCTCCACGAGCTGACGTTCTTCACGAATCGCATCTGGGGAAAGAAAAAAGTGCAGGGTTAATGCTGGTGCTCAATGGTCACCGCTGCGGCAGGTTTACCTGGGGCACGAGGGCGATGGCGGCACGCAGGTCTGTGCGCCCGGTCACACAGCGGCCACCGACCAGAGAGCAGGAAAGTTTCCAGTTAAAAAGAAATAAAAATGCAGATGATGGACTGTATGTATGAAAGGTGTCTAGCAGTAACCATCTTTGTTGCCCATAGCAACCAGAGCCCATAGCGACCCATCAGAGCCCATAGTGACCCATCAGAGCCCACATAGTGACCCATCAGAGCCCACATAGTGACCCATCAGAGCCCATAAGGAACCATCAGAGATCAGCTTTATCATATAGTACTCTGGAAAAATAAAAGGCGATCTCTCATTGGTTGGTAAGAAATGAAAGCTGAGCTCTGATTGGTTAATATGGCCTCTGAATGGTTGCTATGGGCAACAAAGAAACCGGTCTAGCAGTCAGACTGTCGTCCATAGCAAGCACTCAGAGCCCATATTAACCAATCAGAGGTCAGCTTTCATTTCTTAGCAACCAAAGACGCCCTTTCATTTTTCCAGCGTACTATATAAAATGAAAGCTGAGCTCCGATTGGTTAATATGGCCTCTCAATGGTAGCTATGGGCTCTGAGTGCTTGCTATGGACAACAAGGTCTGACTGCTAGACCGTTTTATCTTAGTTACCCATAGCAACCACTCAGAGCCCCTAGTAACCATTCAGAGGCCATATTAACCAATCGGAGCTCAGCTTTCATTTTATATAGTGCGCTGAAAAAATGAAATGGGGTCTTTGATTGGTTGCTAAGAAATGAAAGCTGAGCTCCGATGGGTTAATATGGCCTCTGAATGGTTGCTGTGGACAACAAGGCCTGACTGCTAGACCGTTTTGTCTTTGTTACCCATAGCAACCACTCAGAGGCCATATTAACCAATCAGAGCTCAGCTTTCATTTCTTACCAACCAGTCAGAGATCCCCTTTTATTTTTCCAGAGCACTACATGATATAAAAGCTGATTTCTGATTGGTCGCTATGGGCTCTGATAGGTTGCTATGGGCTCCGATTGGTTGCTATGAGCAACAAAGAGTCTGACAGCTCGGCCGTTTTCTTACATAAGGCCCCATAGAATTACAAGGAATCAGATAACCCGTGTGACACGCTTCATCCCTGCTCTGTGACGTGCTCGGTCGCCGCTGTGGTGCATCAAATAAAAGTGCACTTTGGGGGATTGTAGAGCAGTGAGGCGGAGGAGCCATGTTGGATCCAGCACCAGGTGACGGCAGGAGAGCATTCCCGGTGAGGCTTCTCTAGGAGTCCATCCTTCTCGGGGCGTGCGCCTCCTGCCTCTGCCAAGTCAGTGATAACTTGGTGTCACGGACGCCCGGGTAGATATCTCACCGTCTCCGCAATACAGGGGGCGGACATATTTGTTTCCACTGTTTCCCCTGGAAACAGAAAATGCTGCTGGTGGGGGTCACAGAAATCCATAATGAAAGGAGCTGTGCCTCTCTACATCTGAGGAGCACAGTGCTCTAACACAGTGAATAGACATATTATTAGGACCACTTCCTGCTTTCAATGTTGGCAAGTGAAGGAAGACGGGTGGGGTGCGCTGGCTTGGTGGGTATAAAGAGAAGAAAAGAAAAACCAAAAAAATGGAGTGCGTGTGATACTTGTGTGCAATATAAAATTTAACTTTTACTTCACAATTTAAAATAATGCGGCTGAGCATTAAATATATAAATCAAAAACACACATAAGTGCCAATGAAGAAATGGCGCATTAATAACTACTAACTTTGACGAGTCACTGGGGGTCTCCACACCGGTGTAGATCGTTAGAGCACTCGCCCCGACAAGGGCGACCCCTCACCGGTATAGAGGCTTACCCTATAGACTCAAGTCTTACCCTTACGTGGTAATCATACAATGTCCCAACATGTTTCGACCCACCACAGTCTCTTCAGGGGACCAATGAAGTGATGTATATCATCTAAAAATGGAATCAAAAAAATTCGAAAATTGAGGGTATAAACGGATAAAATTACCCCCAATTTATCCTGTCCCATATTAGATATCTTATAGTGCGGGTTAATATGTATAAAAGATAAGATAAGATATCTAATATGGGACAGGATAAATTGGGGGTAACTTCATTTGTTTATACCCTCAATTTTCGAATTTTTTTGATTCCATTTTTAGATTATATACATCACTTCATTGGTCCCCTGAAGAGACTGTGGTGGGTCGAAACATGTTGGGACATTGTATGATTACCACGTAAGGGTAAGACTTGAGTCTATAGGGTAAGCCTCTATACCCGGTGAGGGGTCGCCCTTGTCGGGGCGAGTGCTCTAACGATCTACACCGGCGTGGAGACCCCCAGTGACTCGTCAAAGTCAGTAGTTATTAATGCGCCATTTCTTCATTGGCACTTGTGTGTTTTTGATTTATGTATTTAATGCTCAGCCGCATATTATTTTAAATTGTGAAGTAAAAGTTAAATTTTATATTGCACACAAGTATCACACGCACTCCATTTGTTTGGTTTTCTGTTCATGTGCGATGGAGTACTTACCTAATGCTTAACAAATTATTAGGGACAAGTTTCCTTTTTCTTGGTGGGTATAAGAAGCGATAGGCTGTCTGCACACATATCCCTCGTTGCTGTAATGGGTAAAAGGGGAAAGAGTTGGGATGATTATCGGGTGCAGGTATTCCTGACACGGCGCAGTGTGGGAAAAGTAGATTGTGAGGGGCTAGATGGCGCCATTGTGAATAAGAGACGGGGAAACCGCAGACACCACGCACCATTAATGTGAGAGGAGAAGGTCTGCTACAGATCTGCGTGAGAGCTGAGGACCCGCTACAGGGGAGCCACTCCCGCCATAATGACCAAGGGGCAACCAGACACGTGTCTAACACCACAGCGAAACCTAATATGTATGGGGCCCGGAGCAGATGGATGTCACTGCACCTCTGCTAACCCTACTGGGTATGGGGTCCTGGAGCAGATGGATGTCACTGCACCTCTGCTAACCCTACTGTGTATGGGGCCCCGGAGCAGACAGATGTCACTGCACCTCTGCTAACCCTACTGTGTATGGGGCCCCGGAGCAGACTGATGTCACTGCACCTCTGCTAACCCTACTGTGTATGGGGCCCCGGAGCAGACGGATGTCACTGCACCTCTGCTAACCCTACTGTGTATGGGCCCCGGAGCAGATGGATGTCACTGCACCTCTGCTAACCCTACTGTGTATGGGGCCCCGGAGCAGACGGATGTCACTGCACCTCTGCTAACCCTACTGTGTATGGAGCCCGGAGCAGACAGATGTCACTGCACCTCTGCTAACCCTACTGTGTATGGGGCCCCGGAGCAGACGGATGTCACTGCATCTCTGCTAACCTTCCCGTGTAAGGGGCCCAGAGCAGGTGGATGTCACTGCACCTCTGCTAACCCTACTGTGTATGGCGCCCCGGAGCAGACGGCTGTCACTGCACCTCTGCTAACCCTACTGTGTACGGTGCCCCGGAGCAGACGGCTGTCACTGCACCTCTACTAACTCTACTGTGTATGGGGCCTGGAGCAGACGGATGTCACTGCACCTCATGCTAACCCTACTGTGTACAGAGCCCCAGAGCAGACAGATGTCACTGCACCTCTGCTAACCCCACTGTGTATGGGGCCCTGGAGCAGATGGATGTCACTGTACCTCTGCTAACCCTCCTGTGTATGGGGCCCCGGAGCAGACGGATGTCACTGCACCTCTGCTAACCCTACTGTGTATGGGGCCCCGGAGCAGACGGATGTCACTGCACCTCTGCTCCGGGGCCCCATACACAGTAGGGTTAGCAGAGGTGCAGTGACATCCGTCTGCTCCGGGACCCATACACAGTAGGGTTAGCAGACGGATGTCACTGCACCTCTGCTAACCCTACTGTGTATGGGGCTCCAAAGTAGATGTATATCGCTGCACCTCAGCTAGCCAAGCTGCAGCCAGCAGACGCCCGCCAGACTACTCGAGTTGGCTAAACTCCCATCGAAACTAAGAGAAACGGAGACATGCTGAAATACAAAAATCCTGATTCTTCGCCTCCATTCCCGTCAATGGGCACGTTCAGGTTAGCAGAGTATATGTGTGTTCTCTGTGACAAGAGGGAATAAGCTGCTACCAGATGCCACCGGCCCCCAGCAGACTACTCTTGTGTTGACTTATCACTCTCAGAAAACAAAAAGGTTTTGGGCATGCTGCAGCCCAACAAGCCCGAGCCTTCCCGCCCTTGATATCGGCCATCGAGGGAGAATCAGAAGGCCCCCATGGACATGAGTTGGTCATTTATTTGGGTTGAAGTCCCATACTGTCTATGACCACCTTTAGACCACAGCTGAATAGTGAAGGATGGAGATTTATTTTACACTGCAGCAATGTCTGAATATGGATCAGTATCAGACCTGGCAGAGGCCGCAGGTTGGTGGCCATAGCAGCTGAAGTCAACGGACAAGATGGGGACTGGAAGGAACTAATCCTCTCGGCAGCACAGCCGGGATGTCTCCTCGTGGTCCGCCGCCTCCACCCATGGTCCGCCGCCTCCACCCATGGTCCTCTCATTTGCACTTTTATTATCTTGCATTGTTAATGCACCAACGTCTCCAGGACACAGGAAACGTCACTTCCTCTGGATAAAGTGTTCGATTTCGGTTTGATAAAACTTAACTATTGGTGCAAGAAGCGATACTCTCTAGCTGTGTAATCCACAAAAGTACTGAAAACCTAATTATAGGCCCTGACATCTGAACCGGTCGAGAAATAGAAAGGGGCAGCTACACCCACGTTTCCTGCCCAATGCTTTGATAAACAGATTGTGGCCCTGCTGTGACTACTGGGGAGATGTAGCTCATTAGGGAGAGGGGTGTGGGGACTTATACAGCATCAGTCACTCCACTGAAGTGTAAATATATTCTACAGGTATAATTCCATTTACAATGCAACGCTACTCACAATAGGTGAGGCTGCAGAGTCCTAGCTCATTTCCCACAAACCCTTTAGAATATAGATCAAGTTCAGGGGAGCAACTAATGGCGAATAGGTCACCACACACCTACATGGTACTCCTCTATAATGAGGAACATTAACCCTTTTAAACCACATCTAGAGCCTCTCACCTAGATGACCAAGATTATGCTTTACACTGATGATGGGCAAACACTCAAAAACAGCTATCTGCAGATGAGTACCTGGTTGGCTTTAATCCCATTCACATTGTAAGGCTGAATGAATTGAAGAATTCTACATCTTAAAGATGTCACTGCATAGTTCTCATCAGCCTTTTAGAAGATACTTAAATGTCACAGGTGCAACCATGGTGTCTAAGTCTTCACACACCTATGTGGTGCCTCTCTCTAATGAGGAACGTTCCCTCTTTTGAGCTACCTGTAGAGCCTCTCACCCAGCCAGCTGGTATTATATGCTGTACTGATGAGAAACAAACACCCTAAATCACCTATCTGCAGATGAATATCTGGTTTGGCTCTAATCCCATTCATATCGCAAGCCTCAGTAAGTCAGATGTGACTTGAGGAATGCTACATCCAATAGGTGGCGCTGCAGAGTCCTAGCCCATTTCCCATGAGCCCCGTACAATTTACCGGGAGGCAGAAAGACCAATGTTTTCAGGGTGCACACTCAAACGCTGGTAATAGTGTGATAGAGCAAAATGGTGACCCTTAATGTATTGCCAGGCGGCCTCTAATGTGCCTTCCCCACAATGCATGTCGCTGCAATACCCCATGTGGTCGGCAGTAGCAGTCATACTGGGGCAATTAGCAGCATGTCACTGCACCTCTGCTAACCCTACTGTGTATGGGGCACCAGAGCAGACAGATGTCACTGCACCTCTGCTAACCCTACTGTGTATGGGGCACCAGAGCAGACAGATGTCACTGCACCTCTGCTAACCCTACTGTGTATGGGGCCCTGGAGCAGACGGATGTCACTGCACCTCTGCTAACCCTACTGTGTATGGGGCCCCGGAGCAGACGGATGTCCCTGCCACCTCTGCTAACCCTACTGTGTATGGGGCCCTGGAGCAGACAGATTGTCACTGCTCCTCTGCTAACCCTAACTGTGTTATGGGGCACCAGAGCAGACAGATGTCACTGCACCTCTGCTAACCCTACTGTTATGGGGCCCTGGAGAGCAGAGGATGTTCACTGCACCTCTGCTTAATCCTACTGTGGTATGGGACCCCGAAAACAAGGACGGATGTCACATGACACCTCAGCTAACCCTGACTGTGGTATGGGACCCCGAGCAGGCAGATGTCAATGCACCTCTGCTCACCTACTGTGTATGGGGCCCTGGAGCAATGGATGTCACTGCACTCTGCTAACACTATGTGTTATGGGCACCAGAGCAGACAGATGATCATGAAGCGCTCTGCTAACCCTACTTGTATGGGCCCCGGAGCTGACGGATGTCACTGCACTCCTGCAACCCTACTGTGTATGGGGCCCCGGAGCATGAGGGACTGTCACGCACCTTTGCTTCAACCATACTGTGTATGGGGCCCTGGAGCAGATGGATGTCACCTGCAACCTCTGCCTAATCTACTGTGTATGGGGCACCAAGCAGGACAGAATGTCACTGCACCCTCGCTAACCCTAACGTGTGTATGGGGCACCAGAGCAGACAGATGTCACTGCACCTCTGCTAACCTACGTGTTTGAGGCACCAGAGCAGACAGATGTCACTGCACCTCTGCTAACCCTACTGGTGTATGGAGTCCCCGGAGCAGACGGTATGTCACTGCACCCTGCTAACCCTACTGTGTATGTGACCCGGAGCAGTACGGATGTCATTGCACCTCTGCTAACCCTATGTGTATGGGGCCCTGAGCAGATGGATGTCACTGCAACCTCTGCTAACCCTACTTTTGATGGGGCCCCAGAGCAGACGGATGTCACTGCCTTCTGCAACCCTACTGTGTATGGGGCCCCGGAGCAGAGGGAAAGTCACAGGCACCCTGCTAACCCTGCTGTTTTATGGGGGCCCCAGAGCAGACGGATGTCACTGCACCTCTGCTAACCCTACTGTGTATGGGGCCCCGGAGCAGACGGATGTCACTGCACCTCTGCTAACCCTACTGTGGTATGGAGCCCTGGGGCAGACGGATGTCTGCACCTCTGTAACCCTACTGTGTATGGGGGCCCCGGAGCAGACGGATGTCACTGCACCTCTGCTAACCCTACTGTGTATGGGGCCCCGGGGCAGAAGATTCACTGCACCTCTGGCTAACCCCACGTGTTATGGGCCTCGGAGCAGACAAATGTCCCTGCACCTCTACTAACCCTACTGTGTATGGGGCCCTGGAGGTTATTTTACCACCCTAAGTGAGTGTGCTCTGACAGCCGGAGGAGTTAGGAGGTGGGGGTGCCCTGCTGTAACTACCAAGGGGTCTCTGATCTGACAACTGGGGATTTCAGAATATCAAGTGACGTGTGAAGCTGCAGTGCAGAAGCCGGTGACGACACATTGTAGGACAAAGATCCCCCCCCCAGCCCTGATCTCCCTGTATGAAGCCAAGAATAGACGACAGCAACGGCCTAAAAGAAGTGTCGAATATTCCTATAAAGCGGCAGTAATGGGCGTGAAGCGCGCTGCTTTCTTCAGCGATTAGGAAACCAGGTCTGTAAATCTTCCACGTTCTACTCGCAGCGTTCTCCTACTTTTTTATAGTGGATGTTAATGAGATTAACATGAAAGGATGACTGACGCGTCGTGTGCGCTTTTACGGCTTCCACGCAACATACCCCCAATCAGACATTTTCTTTGCACATAAAAGC
This sequence comes from Phyllomedusa bahiana, assembly GCA_025379985.1. NCBI lineage: Eukaryota > Metazoa > Chordata > Amphibia > Anura > Hylidae > Phyllomedusa > Phyllomedusa bahiana. Next base: position 99,383 of record JAODAL010008674.1, on the reverse strand, counting down.
AGTATAAAAAGAAAAAAAAAAAAAAAAGTATCTTAAAGAGGTATTCACCTCGGAGGCGTTTATGGTGTAACCCGGGTCTGTGCCACAGTCTACATAGTGCTAGGCAGAGAGGGGATCACCCAACGCCCGGGCACAAATGGAACCGCCAAAGACAGCAAAATCTCAACCAACACCTCACGTTTGATATATCCCAGTCTGCAGTGTTGTCCAGTCATACTGGGGAGCAGAGGGGGTCAGTTTTATGTGCCCGGTCCTAGGTTTATACTGGGGTGCAGTGGGGGTCAGTACTGTGTGTCCGGTCCTAGGAATATACTGGGGAGCAGAGGGGGTCAGTATTATGTGCCCGGTCCTAGGAATATACTGGGGAGCAGAGGGGGTCAGTACTGTGTGCCCGGTCCTAGGAATATACTGGGGAGCAGAGGGGGTCAGTACTGTGTGCCCGGTCCTAGGAATATACTGGGGAGCAGAGGGGGTCAGTATTATGTGCCCGGTCCTAGGAATATACTGGGGACAGTGGGGGGGTCAGATTAGTGCCCGGTCCTAGGAATATACGGGGGAGCAGAGGGGGTCAGCACCGTGTGCCCGGTCCGAGGAATATCCTGGGGAGCAGAGGGGGTCAGTACCGTGTGCCCGGTCCTAGGAATATACTGGGGAGCAGAGGGGGTCAGTACCGTGTGCCCGGTCCTAGGAATATCCTGGGGAGCAGAGGGGGTCAGTACTGTGTGCCCGGTCCTAGGAATATCCTGGGGAGCAGAGGGGGTCAGTACTGTGTGCTCGGTCCTAGGAATATCCTGGGGAGCAGAGGGGGTCAGTACTGTGTGCCCGGTGCTAGGAATATACTGGGGAGCAGAGGGGGTCAGTATTGTGTGTCCGGTCCTAGGAATATACTGGGGAGCAGAGGGGGGTCAGTACTGTGTGCCCGGTCCTAGGAATATACTGGGGAGCAGAGGGGGTCAGTATTATGTGACCGGTCCTAGGAATATACTGGGGAGCAGAGGGGGTCAGTAATATGTGACCGGTCCAAGGAATATAATGGGGAGCAGAGGGGGTAAGTAATATGTGTCCGGTCCTAGGAATATACTGGGGAGCAGAGGGGGTCAGTACTGTGTGCCGGTCCTAGGAATATACTGGGGAGCAGAGGGGGTCAGTACTGTGTGCCCGGGTCCTAGGAATATACTGGGGAAGCAGAGGGGGTCAGTATGTGTGTCCGGGTCCTAGGAATATAGGTGGGTGCAGAGGGGGTCAGTACTGTGTGCTCGGTCCTAGGAATATACTGGGGAGCAGAGGGGGTCAGTACTGTGTGCCCGGTCCTAGGAATATACTGGGGAGCAGAGGGGGTCAGTATAGTTTGCCCGGTCCTAGGAATATACTGGGGAGCAGAGGGGGTCAGTACTGTGTGCCCGGTCCTAGGAATATACTGGGGAGCAGAGGGGGTCAGTACTGTGTGCACGGTCCTAGGAATATACTGGGGAGCAGAGGGGGTACGTGCTGTGTGCGCGGTGCTAGGAATATACTGGGGAGCAGAGGGGGGTCAGTACTGTGTGCCCGGTGCTAGGAATATACTGGGGAGCAGAGGGGGGTCAGTACTGTGTGCCCGGTGCTAGGAATATACTGGGGAGCAGAGGGGGGTCAGTACTGTGTGCCCGGTGCTAGGAATATACTGGGGAGCAGAGGGGGGTCAGTACTGTGTGCCCGGTCCTAGGAATATACTGGGGAGCAGAGGGGGGTCAGTACTGTGTGTCCGGTCCTAGGAATATACTGGGGAGCCGTGGGGGGTCAGTCCTGTGTGTCCGGTCCTAGGAATATACTGGGGAGCAGAGGGGGGTCAGTACTGTGTGCCCGGTCCTAGGAATATACTGGGGAGCAGAGGGGGTCAGTACTGTGTGCCCGGTCCTAGGAATATACTGGGGAGCAGAGGGGGTCAGTACTGTGTGCCCGGTGCTAGGAATATACTGGGGAGCAGAGGGGGGTCAGTTCTGTGGGCCCGGTGCTTGGAATATACGGGGGTGGAGTGGGGGGTCAGTACTGTGTGCCCGGTGCTAGGAATATACTGGGGAGCAGAGGGGGTCAGTATTATGTGCCCGGTCCTAGGAATATACTGGGGAGCAGAGGGGGTCAGTATTATGTGCCCGGTCCTAGGAATATACTGGGGAGCAGAGGGGGTCAGTACAGTGTGCCCGGTCCTAGGAATATACTGGGGAGCAGAGGGGGGTCAGTATTGTGTGCCCGGTCCTAGGAATATACTGGGGAGCAGAGGGGGTCAGTACTGTGTGCCCGGTCCTAGGAATATACTGGGGAGCAGAGGGGGTCAGTATTGTGTGCCCGGTCCTAGGAATATACTGGGGAGCAGTGGGGGTCAGTACTGTGTGTCCGGTCCTAGGAATATACTGGGGAGCAGAGGGGGTCAGTACTGTGTGTCCGGTCCTAGGAATATACTGGGGAGCAGAGGGGGTCAGTACTGTGTGTCCGGTCCTAGGAATATACTGGGGAGCAGAGGGGGTCAGTACTGTGTGTCCGGTCCTAGGAATATACTGGGGAGCAGAGGGGGGTCAGTACTGTGTGCCCGGTCCTAGGAATATCCTGGGGAGCAGAGGGGGTCAGTACTGTGGGTCCGGTCCTAGGAATATACTGGGGAGCAGAGGGGGTCAGTATTGTGTGTCCGGTCCTATGAATATACTGGGGAGCAGAGGGGGTCAGTATTTTGTGCCCGGTCCTATGAATATCCTGGGGAGCAGAGGGGGTCAGTATTATGTGCCCGGTCCTAGGAATATCCTGGGGAGCAGAGGGGGTCAGTATTGTGTGTCCGGTCCTAGGAATATACTGGGGAGCAGAGGGGGTCAGTATTGTGTGTCCGGTCCTAGGAATATACTGGGGAGCAGAGGGGGGGTCAGTATTATGTGCCCGGTCCTAGGAATATACTGGGGAGCAGAGGGGGTCAGTACTGTGTGTCCGGTCCTAGGAATATACTGGGGAGCAGAGGGGGTCAGTATTATGTGCCCGGTCCTAGGAATATACTGGGGAGCAGAGGGGGTCAGTATTGTGTGTCCGGCCCTAGGAATATACTGGGGAGCAGAGGGGGTCAGTATTGTGTGTCCGGTGCTAGGAATATACTGGGGAGCAGAGGGTGTCATTACTGTGTGCCCGGTCCTAGGAATATACTGGGGAGCAGAGGGGGTCAGTATTGTGTGTCCGGTCCTAGGAATATACTGGGGAGCAGAGGGGGTCAGTAGTATGTGCCCGGTCCTAGGAATATACTGGGGAGCAGAGGGGGGGTCAGTATTTTGTGCCCGGTCCTAGGAATATCCTGGGGAGCAGAGGGGGTCAGTATTGTGGGTCCGGTCCTAGGAATATACTGGGGAGCAGAGGGGGTAAGTACTGTGGGTCCGGTCCTAGGAATATCCTGGGGAGCAGAGGGGGTCAGTATTATGTGCCCGGTCATAGGAATATACTGGGGAGCAGAGGGGGTCAGTATTTTGGGTCGGGTACTTAGAATACGCTGGGTAAACCGCTTGATCAAAACAGTAGAGGCATCATGAATAGGCTGTAAACCAACATGGTGCACTACACCAAACCGTATAACTGGTCCCTATAGCAGCCTGAGCGGTGTGTGATTGTAATACTAGTATGTAGGAGTAGTCTGTATATCCTGTCATATAAGAAGGTACACTATACACAGTGGTTGGTAGCTGGCGCCTGACACTATTAAAGGGGTTGTCTCACTACATTGATTCATCTTACCTCAGTCCTGTTTACTTGGTTTCATTTTGAATTCAGGGGTAGGTTTACTGGCTTCTACTAGGCTGCATTAGAAGCCAGGTCTATAGCTATAGCAACCAGCACTGGCATCAGGAGAGATCAAACAGGTCTGTAGCTATAGCAACCGGTGCTGGCAGCCTATCAGGAGAGATTGAACAGGTCTGTAGCTATAGCGACCAGCGCTGGCAGCCATAAAAGAGGGAGATCGAAAAAGGTGGCCCTGTATGCACTATTGCACAAGTACTTGAAAGACTTTCAGAATAAAAAGGGTCTAGCTATAGCCCTGGTGGCAACGCCTATAAGGAAATAAAGATTTTAGCATATTAGACCCCTTGGACAGTCCTATTGTGGTTGTTTTTGTGACAGCTTGTGCTTTTCCCTCCCGCGCTTGCCCCAGCCTATCTTTTGACCTACATAGACATAGGTCGGGTGTCTTTTGGGACATGGGGAGTACTGATGTAGCCATACATAGGGATACTCATAGAATAGGTGGACAATTGTAATGACACAACCTATTGCAATGTTGCTTGTTTTTACAAGATCTTTAACATAAAAAGCAGCGATCCCTGTAGTGAGACGACCCATTTAAGTAAAATAAAGATTTATTATGAGAATACATTAACCCCTTAAGGACCTTGCTTTTTTTTGTTGTTGTTTTTGTGGACACCTTTGTTTTTCCCTCCTCGCCTTCCCAGAGCCATAACTTATTTTTGCACCTACATAGACATATGCGGGTCTTTATTTTGTGGGACAAGATGTACTTTTTAATGCTATTATTCACTGTACTATAGCATGTACTGCAAAAGAATTCCAAGTGAGACAAATTGTAAAACAAAACCGTACTTTCGCCATGTTTGCGGGGGTTTTGCTTTTACAGAGTCCAATCTTCGGTCAATACAATGTGTTCTCTGTATTCTACAGGTTGATACGCATCAGGCATTACCAAACATGTAGGGTTTCCTTTATTTTTTTTCACCAACCATAACATTTTCTATTTTTGAAATTTGCGCCGCGGAGCCATTTTCTGCAACCAATAACTGTTTTGTACCAACACCTACGGACGTCACTGAGGCGGCATTTTTTGCGGGCTGAAGTGCACTTTTTATTGCTGGCAGTTTGGAATGCGTGCGACTTTTTTGATCACTTTTATTCCAATTTTATGGGATGTGAAATGACACAAAAAAACTTTTGGCGTTTGGAGTTTTTTTCTTCTACGGAGTTCAGCGTATGGGATAAATGATGTTATATTTTTATAGATTGGACTTTTTTGGACGCGATGACACCAAATATGTGTAACTTTTATTATTTTTTATTATTTGTAAAATGGCTAAAGGGGGGTGATTTGAACTTTTAATACTTTAATTTTTTTTTTTACACTTTAAAACTTTACTTTTTTTAAACTTTAACATTGAGTCTCCCTAGGGCGCTTCACCACTATGGGGCGCAATCGTTAATACACCCTAATGCATTGTCTATGCAATGCATTAGGCTGTACCAAGATGGCAGTTTCCCCACTTCCTTCCTCTTGCCGGAAATGGGGAAATTCAAAACATGGCAGCGATGGAAGCTTCACAAGGCTTCCCGCTGCCGTGTTCAGCCATCGGATCCCCGCAGCTATGCTGCGGATGCTCCGGAGTGAAGAACGGTGCGTGGCACCAGTTTTCATTCATTTAGACGCCGCGGCCATCTTTGCCGCGGCATCTATGGGGGTTTAACAGTGCAGGCGGTCGACGCTGGCCCCCCCGCGCTGTAACCACCGGGTATTAGCTGCAATTAGCCACTAACACCCGGCTGTGTGGCGGCATCACGGAGCGATCCCCCTGTAAACCCCCTTAGTGACCCTGGAACGTACTCATATGTCCAGGGTCGTTAAGGGATTAAATAGAACTACGGGGAGAATAAAATAACTAAAAAAAGTGAGGGGACGGGAGCGACGTGTTTCGCCGGAGACCCCTGTCCGGCTTCCTCAGGGCTGGTGTGAACTCCGTTCCGACCGTGAAGTCCAAATGGCAACCTTAGGCTGCAGATACAACAAAGAATTCAGATCTTCACCATTCCACTGGATCACCCAGATGAGAGGGTATATATAAAGCATCTAATACAAAAATCAGTGGCACACTAAAAACCATGTGAAGCACCAAGGTATATAGGAATATTGGAAATGCATTACTGCTAAGGAGAATATGAAAAACCTGGGACTCTTAGTTTACAGTTTTTGATCAAAGATTGTATTAAGCTCACCTCCCAATAGCGTCAAGGGGATCCCAGCACAGGTGAGTCCCTACACTAAACATGTTACCTCACCTGAGGTGAGCTTAATAAATTCTTTGATCAAAAACTGTAAACTAAGAGTCCCAGGTTTTTCATATGTTCCTTAGCAGTAATGCATTTCCAATATTCCTATATACCTTGGTGCTTCACATGGTTTTTAGTGTACCACTGATATTTGTATTAGATGTATGCTATTGCCTTGCCATTGTGCACCTATGCTTATGTTTTTCAAAATATATTTTAGATGTGCACAGCCTAATTAACTTTTGTGGTATATATAATGCATCCCCTACAGTGTGTTGAGCCACTGGAAGCACAGCCCTGCCAGGTGAGCGACCACACCTATTTTATTTCTATATACACCCAAACTCACTTCACCAGGGGGGCACTCCTGCGCTTTATGTTTTCTCCACAGTACATATAAGAATTGATCTGATTGTAATACTAGCAATCACCCCTCCTCATTGATAGTAGGCGTGTGAGTGGTTGTTCATCAGGATTTTTGCATTTGTGCAATCTCCCGTGTTGTATCGTGGATTTTCTGCATCCTGGTGGGAACTGGCTCTTATCCAATGTGCATTTTTTTTTTTTTTTAAACAAACAATTGGTCCGCTCATGGATAGTCATCGGTGTGTGAGTGATTGTTCCTCCATAATCTGCCCCTGTGCAGCTTTTCCTATGTAGCAATGGGGCTTCTAATGCCTCCTACTGGTAAGGTTTTTATTGTCCAGCCATGGAGCTGGACAGGAGAACAAGTTCATAAATTCAGGCGCATTCTACACTACGAATGCGTGCAAAAAAATGGCGCCTGGGCCAAGAATCGTGTCTGTCTTTCCCTTTGTTATTATTTGCATTAGAGAAAACCTGTCCACCCGTCCTGTCATTTCCATCATTCCAAGAGGTTTTCTTCCTTCTTGGTGTTGGAAGGTCTCTGTTGAAGATACAGATCGTAGTATACATTTCTTTGCAGGGTGCCTGTAGTGTACGATCCCACCGCTGATTTAGAAGCGTAGGGTCTGTTCACACAATGTATTTTAGAAGTTATGTTGCGCCCCAAAAATTACCAAAATGTGCGTAAAACAGTGTTCTAAACACTTCTCATAAATTGCTATGTAAAAAAAAAAATGTGCCGCCATTCCCATAAGGCGTAGGTTACTCTAGTATTTCTGAGCGTGAACTGTACGTGGCTGAAAAGAATGGACAAATCGTGATAAAAAAAAAAAAAAAGTATAGGATGCGGCGATCTGCCTCTGGCACCGCGTGTAATTTCAACAATGCAACAAACACGTTTACGAGCCTAAAATAATGCACCGTGTGGACCTCCCCTTATTTTTTCAGCATCCAAATCTGCTTCAAATACAGGCAGTCCTTGGGTCACACGTGTCAAACTGCGGCCCTCCAGCTGTTGGGAAACTACAACTCCCATGATGCATTTGTATAATCTAGAACAGTGGGCATGATGGGAGTTGTAGTTTCCCAACAGCTGGAGGGACGCAGTTTGACACCCCTGCCTTGGGTTATGAACGGGATAGGGACTGTAGGTTTGTTCTTAAATTGAATTTGTATGTCCTGTGACATCCTGAAGCAGAGCATGATCCCCTCCCTTCTGGGATGCAGGGCAGTATCCAACATGATAATGACCCCAAACACCTCCAAGACCCCCACTGCCTTGCTAAAGAAAATGAGGGTAAAGGTGCTGGACTGGCCAAGCGTCTCCAGACCTAAACCCTATTGAACATCTGTGGGACATCCTCAAACGGAAGGTGGAAGAGCACAAGGTCTCTACCATCCACCAGCTCCGTGATGTCGTCATAGAGGAGGGAAGAGGATTCCAGTGGCTGCAACCTGTGAAGCTCTAGTGACCTCCAGGCCCAAGAGAGTTAAGGCAGTGCTGGAAAATAATGGAGGCCACACAAAATATTAACTCTTTGGGCACAATTTGTCCATTTTCACTTAATGGGGTTTTACCACAATGTAATGTTGACGTGGGATCCTCCAAAATGGGTATTTAATCAATTTTATAAATATATGCAATTACAAAAATTGCAGCCTGAGAGAGCTACAGCCTGCCTTACCTACCCTTAGTTACTTAAAAGCTTGCATTAGATACGACCAGGCAGAGTGACAGGAGCTGCTGCCCGGGCTTGCGCAGAGCACACTTCTTATCTGATGAGAGGGAGCTGAAGAAGCTTTCAAGGCACCGGGTAGAAATATGTTGTCTTTTGTATACAGAATCCACTAGTTGTAATGTGATTATTTGAGTGAACATTTCACATGTCCCCTTATGCACGGCTCTGTGCTCTGGCTGTGTCTCTCTCTCTCAGCTCAGCGTGGCTTGTTTACATTTGCTTCTTAGCAGATAAGGCACGTCCTGGCAAAACCCCTTTAAGGGTGAAATATTGTATTGTAATAAAAACGCGTTTCGCATCCTAAGGACACAAAACGCGTCGTTTCTATTACAATACAACTCACTTCTATTTCCATGCTGCTATAAGCTCTTATCTTTTATTAATGACCCCACGGTCCGGATTCTAGAGATTTTATCTAGATATACTCCATAGGACAAGCTGCCACTGCAGAAACTGATAAAAAAAAATTTTTTAAGACACCGCAGCAAGAGGAGGACAATAAGCCGCTGTGCTGCCAGCGAGAGCAATAAAAGGAGCAGAAGCAGTGTAAGAACATGAGCCGGTTACCGCCGCGTCAGGCGCGATCCATCGCCTCTGCTTATAAACCGTACGACTCGTCCATGGAGGATTGCTGTCCCCGGGTGGATCCCATCACCTATAATAGAAAGCTACAGGCGGCCACCGCTGTGCGCTCGGCGGTGGCTGCTGCTGCTGGATGTGGCAGAGAAAGTCATTAACCTACATTCGGATTTTGCATTTGCAGCACAGGTTGGAGAGGAGCGGAGCAGACGCTTCATCGCTTGCAGCAACAATGGAGGCAACGCTCTAAACGTCAATGATATGAAGCCTTCCCCGGATTTACAGAGAGCCACAAGCACCTCCAGAGCGGCCGCCCCACACTAGGTGCTAGCACATAAGTATATAGCAATCATTGGCTAGTATGGGGTATATAGGAGGGCTGAGTATGAACGGCCGTCTATCAGAACACTCAGAAAACCCAGAATTGAGCTACATAGGCATCAATGAAGACGCAAGGGAAACAGCGCTGTAGAACCAGGCAGCTCTGCACTCAGGAGCCTGGGAAAGCTGGGTGATACCCCGAATGGGAGCGGTATTGGCAGCCATGTGGTCACGCAGCCTTTGTAGAAGTTGAAGATCAGGAAACCTCAAAGATGTTTTAGGGGAAAAATACACCTTATAGGGGAGCAACAATATATTACGTGTGAGGGATTAGAAAAACATGGCTGCTTTCCAAAGCCTTAAGGGCACGGCCACACGGCGAGTGTAAAATGCCGGTCGGATTCGGTCTTAAAAATCCATCCGGTATTTTCTGGTCTTTTGCATGCTTTTGGGGGGACGGTTCTGTCCACAGATTCGCTTGTCCCCCTAAACCATTGAATAGCACACCTTCCACCCGAAAACTGGCCGGAGGATTTTACATGTTCTTGAGGTTTTTTGCCAGCGTTCTGAAAAACTGTTCTGAAAAAACAATGGTGGACGGGTGAAAGACTTTTTTTCAAATCCAAAAACCATCTGAAAATGCGTCTGAAAACCTTATCGTGTGGACGTACCCTAAAGCGGTTTTCCCATTAAGCTGTTTCTCAGAGCTTGCTCTTCACAGCCAGCGTCAGGCATCACTTTCCTGTTCAGGCTGTGGGTGGTTCTACAGCGTCCGCTTCCCACTTCCTGTCCAGGCTGTGAGCGGTTCTACAGCGTCCGCTTCCCACTTCCTGTTCAGGCTGTGAGCGGTTCTACAGCGTCCGCTTCCCACTTCCTGTTCAGGCTGTGAGGGGATTCTACACGTCGCTTCCCACTTCCTGTCAGGCTGTGAGGTGATTCTAACATCGGGTTCCCACTTCCTATCAGGCTGTGAGCGGTTCTACAGCGTCCGCTTCCCACTTCCTGTTCAGGCTGTGAGCGGTTCTACAGCGTCCGCTTCCCACTTCCTGTTCAGGCTGTTAGTGATTCTACAACGTCTGCTTCCCACTTCCTGTTCAGGCTGTTAGTGATTCTACAACGTCTGCTTCCCACTTCCTGTTCAGGCTGTTAGTGATTCTACAACATCAGGCTTCCCACTTCCTGTTCAGGCTGTGAGTGATTCTACAACATCAGCTTCCCATTCCCCCTTCAGGCTGTGAGCTGGTTCTACAGCTTAAGGCTTCCCACTTCCTGTTCAGGCTGTAAGTGGTCTCAACATCAGGCTTCCCACTTCCTATTCAGGCTGTGAGTGGTTCTACAGCTTAAGGCTCCCACTTCCTGTTCAGGCTGTTAGTGATTCTACAGCGTCCGCTTCCCACTTCCTGTTCAGGCTGTTAGTGATTCTACAACATCAGGCTTCCCACTTCCTATTCAGGCTGTGAGTGGTTCTACAGCTTAAGGCTCCCACTTCCTGTTCAGGCTGTAAGTGGCTCTGCAGCTTCAGCCTCCCACTGCCTGTCAAAGCTGTGAGAAGTTCTGCAGCAGTGACTGACATTTCATCTCTGCTATCCCAACCTGAAGCTCACAGAAAAAAAGTTAGCTTCTCTGGACTCCTGGAGGAAGGTCTCACTGGCAAAGTGTCCTGACTGAACGCTGCCTACCCTTGTACCTATAGTCCTTTTCACTCAGGGGCCCGTGTATGGACATGACCGCATGCAGTCTGGGGGAGCACAGTCCTCGACGGCATGCAGTCTGGGGGGGTGCACAGTCCTCGACGGCATGCAGTCTGGGGGGGTCCACATGTATGGAAGGCCTGCAGTCCGCATTTGCTGAGTCCGGGGTCTCCACTTGCTGAGAGCATGCAGTCAGGGTTCTGTATTCATTCTGAGGTATAATGCTGAATGAGGTGTAATGCAATTGGTCACATCCAGAAACTGTCAAGGGGGGGTGTGTGCACTGCTCAGTCCTCAGTGGGGCATGAACCAGGGTGCTCTACCCATAAAAAAGGGTGGCATCAACAACCTTCGCACCAAGAAGTATAAACGGGGCACCAAAACAAATACCACAGGTAACCGACTCCTCCGCGGCCGACGTCTTCCAGCGCCACAGTGGGCGCCCTGAGGATACGGCTGACATCTTCCAGCGCCACAGCGGGCGCCCCGAGGACACGGCCGTCTTCTTCCAGCGCCACAGCGGGCGTCCCGAGGATATGGCCATCGTCTTCCAGCGCCACAGTGGGCGCCCTGAGGATACGGCTGACATCTTCCAGCGCCACAGTGGGCGCCCTGAGGACACGGCCGTCATCTACCAGCGCCACAGCGGGCGTCCCGAGGATATGGCCATCGTCTTCCAGCGCCACAGTGGGCGCCCTGAGGATATGGCCGTCATCTACCAGCGCCACAGCGGGCGTCCCGAGGATATGGCCATCGTCTTCCAGCGCCACAGTGGGCGCCCTGAGGATATGGCCGTCATCTACCAGCGCCACAGTGGGCGCCCTGAGGATATGGCCGTCGTCTACCAGCGCCACAGCGGGCGTCCCGAGGACACGGCCGTCGTCTTCCAGCGCCACAGCGGGCGTCCCGAGGACACGGCCGTCGTCTTCCAGCGCCACAGCGGGCGTCCCGAGGACACGGCCGTCGTCTTCCAGCGCCACAGCGGGCGTCCCGAGGATTATGGCCTCGTCTTCCAGCGCCACAGTGGGCGCCCTGAGGATATGGCCGTCATTTTACCAGCGCCACAGCGGGGTCCGAGGAACGGCCGTCGTCTTCCAGCGCCACAGTGGGCTTTCCGAGGACACGGGCGACGTCTCTCCAGCGCCACAGGGGCGCCCGGGACACGGCCGTCGTCTTCCAGGCGCCAACAGTGGGCGCCCTGAGGATACGGCCGTCGTCTTCCAGCGCCACAGGGGGCGCCCCTGAGGATACGGCTGACATCTTCCAGCGCCACAGTGGGCGCCCTGAGGACACGGCCGTCGTCTTCCAGCGCCACAGCGGGCGTCCCGAGGACATGGCCGTCGTCTTCCAGCGCCACAGCGGGCGTCCCGAGGACACGGCCGACCTCTTCCAGCGCCACAGTGGGCGCCCTGAGGACACGGCCGACCTCTTCCAGCGCCACAGCGGGCGTCCTGAGGTCACGGCCAACCTCTTCCAAGGGGTTTTGCCAAGACGCGAGTTCCTTACCTATTGTCTGCTCAGAAGAGAAGATAAACATAGCATCACAGGGGAGGGGGCTGAGCACAGAGCCAGTAAGCAGGGATCATGTACAATGTTTACTCAAATAATCACATTACAACCAATGGATTTTCTATACAAAATAAAAAGGTCTTTCTCCACAGTCCCTTGCAAGCTCCTTCATGTTCCCAGTCATCAGATAAGAAGTGCAAACAAGCAAGCGCAGCCAGATCAGCTCCTGGTCTTGTCTAATGTAAACGGTCAGGAAACTAAGGACATCTGATTAAGGCTGTAGCTCTCAGAGGCTTCACTTTTTTTAATGACATATATTTAGAAAAGTGATTAAAATACCCATTGTGGAGGATCCCACGTCAACATTACATCGTGGCAAAACACCTTTGAGCAACACAGCGGGCGTCCTGAGGATACGGTGGTCGCTGTTTGCGCAATTCTCCACTATAATCGGCATAGGTTCAGGAGACGCGTTACAATGGGCTTAAAGCAGAACGTAAAGATGAACAAATCCTTCCATTTACAGCGAAATAAACCCCCCGTGTAATTTCCTATTTGCGGTGGGAGGGTTACATGAGCAATTACTTTCATATTCTAAAGCCTTTCTGGATTAGAGAACATATTAAAATCTGCCACAGCACGGGCGGCCCCCATGGAGACGGAAACATGGAAAATGACATTTTTTTTACATTGTGCCCACATAGTACAGCAATATCTGCTCCCCTGTGTATTTGTCACATGAAATGATTAGGTACAAGCTCCGCGTGCGGCAGGAAAGGAAACTTCCAGCGATATTCTGCACCACGAAGGGAAAAACAATGAGACCGAAAAAAACGGTACCCAAAATGGATGAAAATTCCCCCACAAACACGACAACAGCAGAGACTGAGCATAAAATAAAGTATGAGAAGGGGTCAGGACGATGCAAGAACACGCACCGCCGGGTCATTACACTACAGTCACATTAATATGACCACCTTCTACTTATACTGTATATCTGTGTACGGCACAAGGCGAGATGGGCGGTCTGCACTCACATCCCCGGTTGCTGCCATATATCAGCATTGGAAGGATCATCAGATTTCGGGCACAGGGTATTCCTGACACTCCACAGTTTGTGACTTGTTGGCGGCTGCAGAGGCGAAATTGGGCTATTTCAAAAGAGACGGGGAAACTGTAGATCACCACAAGCCCCTGATGTGAAATGAACAGCGGCTACTAGAGCGGAGGACACGGTACAGGGGAGCAGCGCACCGCCAAAATGACCCAGGGGGCGACCAAACGGGTGTCTAACACAACAGGAAACAATGCATATGGGGCCCCGGAGCAGACGGATGTCACTGCACCTCTGCTAACCCTACTGTGTATGGGGCCCTGGAGCAGACAGATGTCACTGCACCTCTGCTAACCCTAGTGTATGGTGCCCTGGGCAGACGGTGTCACTGCACCTCTGCTAACCCTACGTGTATGGGGCCCTGGAGCAGACGGAGTCACTGCACCTTGCAACCACTGTGTATGGGCCTGGAGCAGCGGGTCACTACCTCTGCTACCTACTGTGTATGGGGCCCTGGAGCAGACGGATCGTCACTGCACCTCGCTAACCCTACTGTGTATGGGCCCTGGAGCAGACGTGATCGTCACTGCACCTCTGCTAACCCTACTGTGTATGGGGCCCGGAGCAGACAGATGTCCCTGCACCTCTACTAACCCTACTGTGTATGGGGCCCCGGAGCAGACAGATGTCACTGCACCTCTGCTAACCTATTGTGTATGGGGCCCCAGAGCAGACAGATGTCACTGCACCTCTGCTAACCCTACTGTGTATGGGGCCGGAGCAGACGGATGTCACTGCACCTCTGCTAACCCTACTGTGTATGGGGCCCCGGAGCAGACGGATGTCACTGCACCTCTGCTAACCCTACTGTGTACGGGGCCCCGGAGCAGACGGATGTCACTGCACCTCTGCTAACCCTACTGTGTACGGGGCCCGGAGCAGACAGTTGTCACTGCACTTTGAACCCTAGGTACGGGGCCCGGAGCAGCGGATGTCACTCTGCACTCTGTAACCTACGTGTATGGGGCCCCGGAGCAGACGGATGTCAATGCACCTCTGCTAACCCTACTGTGTACGGGGCCCCGGAGCAGACGGATGTCACTGCACCTCTGCTAACCCTCCTGTGTATCGGGCCCCGGAGAAGACTGATGTCTCTGCCCCTCTGCTAACCCTACTGTGTAGGGGCCCCGGAGCAGACGGATGTCACTGCACCTCTGCTAACCCTACTGTGTATGGGGCCCCGGAGCAGACGGATGTCACTGCACCTCTGCTAACCCTACTGTGTATGGGGCCCGGAGCAGACGGATGTCTCTGCACCTCTGCTAACCCTACTGTGTATGGGGCCCCGGAGCAGACGGATGGCACTGCACCTCTGCTAATTACACTGCATTGAAAGAGGAGACTTGAATTCCGCGGCTGTTTTAGGATTGAATGGCCGCTGATTGGCAAAGGGTTGGCTTCTCTAATGAGTCACATTTTCAGCAGATTTGGGGCAGCATGTATGAAATTTGGCGTTTAAAAGCGAGAATGCGCCTGATTTATGAACCTGTTCTATAGCGGGCCATAAATCAGGCCAATTCTAGCGTTAAGACGACACTTCAGGCTCAGGTAAACCACTTTGAAAGTGCTCTACCTGTTTCGACTGTAATGTGCCCAGAAATGCTGCAGCAAAGCTACAAATCCATAGCTTCGTACGGTTTTAGTGCACCCCACCTCCCGCACACCCCCCTCAAAATCAGGCGCATTGCAAAGTGCCACGGGCCCTATGTAATGTGGCCGAAAATGGCGTGCGGGACTTTTAGACATGTAGCAAATGGGGCTGCGCATGATATCGGGCTGAAAAGAGTCCAGATATCTGGCGCAGCCCCGTTCCTATATGCCGCCCTTGGTGTCGATATTTTCCCCGATGACGTCAAAATCTGCAGCAAATTAGCAATAATATTTTATTGCAGATTCTGCTGCAGGATCAGCAACCGAATCTGCCCGACGGAGCGCGCATTTACCTGCAGCGTATCGGTCCCATGTGAACGCAATATCACTGCCAGAAAAATATGAAGCTAAAACTCGACTTTATTTAAATCCAATCAAACGTTTCTAGTACTAGCAAGCAGAAGATATATGTAATCAATTAAACAAAGCGCTAAGAATAATGAATACAGCTAATAAGTATAGATACACATATAGAAACTAATGTTAAAAAAATAGAGAAACAAAAATAAGGGCATATAAGGCCCGTAACAAAAAACAAATAGTATTACACCTTTTGCCCTAAACCGTTTTCCACAAACATAATTGCAGAGGACACCGCTCCCGATAAAGGGCGCCTATCCACTACAGACGTACGGCTTGAAACCCTATTAAATTCCTATCATATAACAGGACTTATAATATACAAATAATCACTAACACTAGACTATATGATTATTACAACTACATATATGTCTGGGATTTGTTAAATATAAATGTAAAAATTTGGGTCCGACGCTGTTGTTACGCCGACCAAAAATCATCAGGGGCGATAGTCATAGTGATATTTCACATGTCCCATAAAGGAAGAGCCGCGGCTTTAGAGGATACCCTCGATAAGGAAAGCCATGTGAACGCAGCCTTATCTGCACCTTCTATTCATCCGGGAATCTGAATGACTCTTCAATGAAGAATTCGGACCAGAAACTGACTTAATTTGTAAGATTTTCGCTTCTAAGAAGAACTTTAATTAAAATGCTTCCCACATTGAAGCAGCTTCAGAGAATACCTGGCGGCGGCTCCACGCACAGTCAGAACCATTAGTGGATCCGCCGCCCCGTGGGTGGATATTAAATAAGTGCTATGAGTGCACATCTCCTGGAAAATCACAAGGGGAAATTATAAAAAAAAAAAAAAAAAAAAAAAAAAAGTGGTGGATGTGCTGCCGCCTCGCTGGTAACCCCGCCGCACCTGACACAATGATGTATGGCGACTGAACGCAACGCACAAGCCGCTGACAGCTTGATTCATTTTAAAATAATAACATTGCATATTTTTGGCATAGCAATGGCGCAGAAATTCACGAAGAACCGCAGCCGGGGAGGAATGTGCTGAGAATCCCACACCGGCAATTATCAATTAATATCCCGCTGCTCCCCGAATCCTAACAAAAAAAAACACAAAAAAGAAGTGTTCATTAACCGGCTCCACCGAAGGGCGAGGAACGCGATTCGTGGGATCAGGCGACGCGTTTCACCTTGAGATTTAGACGCCTGATTAGCGAGAGATGGAATTACACATAATGGCGCACGACGAGACGCGGCGCCCGGTGCTGCACCTGCCGCTGATTGCACGGCGAGCTCGTGGATAGCAATCTGACTGGATGATGTAGTCGCATTTATGCGATCGCATAGAGGCTCCCGGGCACTGACTATTTATTTTTATAGACCGTGAGCTGGGTGATGGTTGGAGGAGGAGGAGGAAGGCATTTACAATCCTTAAAGGGGTTTTGCCACGATGTAATGTTGATGTGGGATCCTCCAAAATGGGTATTTAATCACTTTTCTATATATATGTAATTACAAAAAGTGAAGCCTCTGAGAGCTATCGCATTGCTCAGTCCCCCTTAGTTTCCTGACAGTTTACATTAGACACGACCGGGAGCTGATCTGGCCGCGCTTGCGTGTTTGCACATCTTATCTGATAACAGGGAACATGAAGGAGCTTGCAAGGAACTGTGGAGAAAGTGCAGTGTAGGAGTCTGTCTGCTGTATAGAGAATCCACTGTTGTAATGTTGAGTAAACTTTTGAGACGCTCCCTGCTTCCTCACTCTCTGCTCACCCCCTCCCTCTCACCCCTGCAGGGGTCATGACTTAGCATGCTTTGTTTACATTCTCCCCTGAGCAAATAAGAGGTAAGGAACTCACTTTGTGGCAAAACCCCTTTAATGAAGCAAAAGGATCTAAGGAATCACTATGAACATATATAGACTGGGTCGGGGCAACTAGTTCCTAAAAAGAAGAGTAAAACTTGTAGAACCAAATGCCCCCAGAGATATCAGATGGGGTCAGATACCGCATCCAAAAGAGCTTTACGTAGAACGGAGATCCAATGCTGGTCATACATATGCTTCAGATCGCTGGCGGACGAAAAATTCTCTCTCCAGACTCCCCCATGCACACTCGACTCGGCTAAGAGTGCATGCGTTTTCAGTAGGGGACAAGGGTAATAAGCAGGGTCTGGTGGAGGCAGAGGGGTCTGGCAGCAGCTTATTACCCTGGTCAGACAAGCAGGTTTCAGAAGGGTCTGGTGGAGGCAGCGGGGTCTGGCAGCAGCTTATCTGACATGGGTGATAAGCTGCAGCCTTCTCCAAACTCTTTAGAAACCTGCTCATCTGACTTGGGTAATAAGCTGCTGCCAGACCCCTCTGCTACCCATAAGCAGGTTTCAGAAGGGACTGGTGGAGGCAGAGGGGTCTGGCAGCAGCTTATTACCCATGTCAGATAAGCAGGCTTCAAAAGGGTCTGGTGGAGGCAGAGGGGTCTGGCAGCAGCTTATTACCCATGTCAGATAAGCAGGTTTCAGAGGGGTCTGGTGGAGGCAGAGGGGTCTGGCAGCAGCTTATCTGACATGGGTGACAAGCTGCAGCCTCCTCCAAACTCTTTAGAAACCTGCTCATCTGACTTGGGTAATAAGCTGCTGCCGGACCCCACTATCTACTCCAGATCATTCAGAAATCTGTTTTTCTGACATGGGTAATAAACAGGTTTCAGATAGGTCAGGAGGAGACACTGCCTCCTCCTGACCTATCTGAAACCTGCTTATTACCCCTGTAAGAAAAGCAGGTTTCTGAAGGGTCTGGAGGAGCTGTGGGTTCCAGCAGAAACTTATTACCCATGACGGATAAGTAGGCATTAAAAGGGTCTGGTGGAGGCAGTGGGGTCTGGCAGCAGCTTATTACCCATGGCAAATAAGCAGGTTTCAGAAGGGTTGGGTGGAAGCAGAGGGGTCTGGCAGCAGCTTATTACCCTTGTCAGATAAGAAGGGTCTGGTGGAGGCAAAGGGGGATCTGGCAGCAGCAGCAGCTTATCTGACATGGGTAATAAGCTGCTGCCGGACCATTCTACATTCTCCGGACCCCATTGCCTGCCTGACATGGGTAATAAGCTGCTATTGAGCCATGAGGGACAGTGAGATCTGGATAATACAATTGGTTTTGTGTTGGAATTACTATATAATCCGTTCCCACCTTCCCCCAGCCAAGTCTGCACAGTGCTCCTGTGTGTAGTGTACAGCACTGAGCATGCACTCTTTATGAGCAGAGTGCTGGTGGGCACACACGGTCAGTCACTCTCCCCCAGCCATGTCTTCACACACTGCTCATAGCAATGTGAACGGTCACCTAATGAGCAATAGCAGGTAGATACCCATGCTCAAATATTCTACCCACAGCATCGCCGCTGCATACTGATCCTCTATTCATAGTATATAGCAATGTGCATGTCTGCCAAATGAGCGGTGGACGCACATGCTCAGTCACTCTACTCCAGCCAGGTCTCCACATAGTGACCTTCTGATCACAGTGTGGAGCAATGTGTATGTCTGCCAAATGAGTTGAGCCCCAGTGGACACACATGCTCAGTCACACTCCCCCAGCCAGGTCTCACCATTAGGATCGTCTGTAGATTGTATATAGCAATGTACACATCTACCTAATGTGCCGTGTGCTGGTGGACACACATGCTCAGTCACTCTCCCCCAGCCAGGTCTCACCATTAGGATCCTCTGTAGATTGTGTATAGCAATGTACACATCTATCTAATGTGCCGTGTGCTGGTGGACACACATGCTCAGTCACTCTCCCCCAGCCAGGTCTCACCATTAGGATCCTCTGTAGATTGTGTATAGCAATGTACACATCTACCTAATGTGCCGTGTGCTGGTGGACACACATGCTCAGTCACTCTCCCCCAGCCAGGTCTCACCATTAGGATCCTCTGTAGATTGTGTATAGCAATGTACACATCTACCTAATGTGCCGTGTGCTGGTGGACACACATGCTCAGTCACTCTCCCGCACAGCTAAGTCTTCCAGTAAACGGATCACTATACAACTCAGATGAAATCACTTTCTGTCCTTCCTACCTGGTTTCTAAATTAGTGCACCGTGCATGGCACCCAATATACACCTTCAATACTCTAACCTCTTTATTTTGCACATGGATATTGTGGCTGCCAGAGGGGGATGGCAACCAATTCTAGCCACAACCTGCAGGTCAGATGCGACCGAGGACGCGTCGGCCGGCTTTGTGGGCTCTTGGACAGTCTGTGCAGATCTAGATTTTAAAGAATATGGAATAAAATTGAAAGTTTCACGGATTTATCTTCTGCTGCCGGATTTTTTGCTGCATTTTGCTCATCACAGAAGAGCAACAACAACGCCGGCGGGGACAAAGGGAGGCCAAAAAATGATTAAAGAATATAATTCCTGCAGAAACACCGTAAATGACTTATAACGACCATTAACAGAATTTCCAGACATTTGAGTATGAAAAGGCTTCATGACGACCTCATGTTCAGGGCCGTGTGACAGGAGCCGGCCCGGCGCGGACGTCCACCTCCTCCAGTATCCGGATAAGCGCCATGCCGTGCTCACAACCTGCTTATAATCTGTTATCTGTACTAAAAATGACAAGCAGGAGCCGGTTGCTCGGGCGAACCCTCCGTCTCCAGCTAAATATAGAGCGCTGCTCATAAACGTCCCCTACAGAGCATAATGGAAAACAAATTCCCCCAGAACGGCTCCGCGCTGCCAGGGAAATCACGAAGCCGTTCCAGAGAAGCCGCCACAACGAGCGATGTCATCAGCTTTATGACAATGACTCCCGTCAACCCGTAATGAGGGCGCCCGCTTCTCCAAGACTTCCCCCAACCAACACGTCTCATCCACTGCAAGGTCACCGAGGTCTCAAAACCCAGAGACGCCTCTCACCCGGCCCCGAGGAGACATCATGGGGTTAGTGCGACTGTGAAGCACATGGGGTCTGTTATCACGCACAGGTCGTAGGCGAGGTTTGTGAATAACGGGATCACAGACTTAGGCCCTCGCCCATGGAAGTCAATACGATATAGTCACAATTCTCCTCCTCTGATCCCAACACAGGTCATAAAGCATGCCCACAACAGTCTCCCATAGATGCCAATATGATATAGTCACAATGTTCCTCCTCATGATCCCTGCACAGGTCATAAAGCATGCCCACCATACTGCCCCTATAGATGTCAATATGATCTAGTCACAAAGCTCCTCCTTATGATCCATGCAGAGGTCACAAAGCATACCCACCACACTCTCCTATAGATGTCAATACGATCTAGTCAAAAAGCTCCTCCTCATGATCCCTGCAAATGTCATAAAGCATGCCCACAACACTCTCCCATAGATGTCAATATGATCTAGTCACAAAGCTCCTCCTTATGTTCCCTGCAAAGGTCATAAAGCATGCCCACCATACTCCCCCATAGATGTCAATATGATATAGTCACAAAGCTCCTCCTTATGATCCCTGCACAGGTCATAAAGCATGCCCACAACTGTCTACCATAGATGTCAATATGATATATTCACAATGTTCCTCCTCATGATCCCAACAAAGGTCACAAAGCATGCCCACAACACTCTCCCATAGATGTCACTAGGATATAATCATAAAGCTCCTCCTTATGATCCCTGCACAGGACACAAAGCATACCCACCATACTCCCCCCTAGATTTCAATATTATATAGACACAACTCGCCTCCTCCAATACTAAAGAGGTTACAAAGCATGCCCACAACACTCTTCCATAGATGTCACTAGGATATAATCACAAAGCTCCTCCTTATGATCCCTGCACAGGTCACAAAGCATACCCACCATACTCTCCCATAGACTTCAATAGGATATAGTCACAACTCGCCTCCTCCAATACTAAAAAAGGTGACAAAGCATGCCCTCATCCCTCGATGTCATTACAAAAAATAGCCACAACTCTCTTCCTCAGATCCCTGCATAGGTCACAAAGCATATCCACCACACTCTCCCACAGATGTCAATACGATGCAGTCACAACTCTCTCCATCTGATCCCAACACAGGTCACAAAGCATGCCCACAACACTCTCCCAAAGATGTCAATATGATCTAGTCACAACTCGCCTCCTCCAATACTTAAAAAAGGTTACAAAGCATGCCCACAACACTCTTCCATAGATGTCACTAGGATATAATCACAAAGCTCCTACATATGATCCCTGCACAGGTCACAAAGCATGCCCACCACACTCTCCCATAGATGTCAATATGATACTGTCACAACTCTCCTCCTCTGATACCAAGACAGGTCATAAAGCATGCCCACAACACTCTCCCTTAGAAGTCAATGAGCATGGAGAAGGATAAATTGAGCCTTCACCATGACCTAATCACCTCTGTACAGATCACAGAGCATACCCAAAATACTCTCCCACAGAAGTTGATAGGTAATAGTCACAGCTCTACTCCCTGATCGCTACACAGGTCACAGAGCATGCCTACAATACTCTCTCATAGAAGTCAGCGAGTCATCTCCAGATTACAGGCTTCTATGGTCCATGCGTCTCCAGTAAAGCAACTCTCTGAATAATATTCCAAGCAACGGATTCTGGAGAAGGTCTGGATACATTTCTAGATGTAATAAATAACAAGTTTAGTTGACCAGGATTCTGAAAGGGTCTGAGGGCATTTCTACATGTAATAATACAACAATTATGTGACGGGGATTCTGAGAAGGTCTGGAGACAAATTTCTAGATGTAATAATACAACAAGTTTAGTGGGGCCAGGATTCTGGAGAAGGTCTGGGGACATTTTAGATGTAATAATTTTAACAAGTTATAGTGACGGGATTTGAGAAGGGTCTGGAGACATTTGCTGAATGTAATTCAATTATTCCATGAGGCTAACAGTGAAATGACCGTGATATTTTCGTGGGTTGTATTACAGCTGTGGTAGTCTTGGCACTTCTCAGTAGTCAATGATATAGTCCCAATCTCTCGTCGATCCCGATCAGGCACAAAGCTGGATCAACATTCCATAGATGTAATATGATATGATAGAGAAATGGAGTACCCAGGACTTCAGGGAGAGTGGTTTTGGATCTCAGTGATCTTCAGAGTACATATATAACAAGTATAGTAGTGACTGGGATTCTGGAGAAGGGTCTGGATACATTTCTAATGTAATAATATAACAAGGTTATAGTGACCGGGATTCTGGAGAAGGGTCTGGATACATTTCTAGATGTAATAATATAAACAAGTTATAGTGACGGGACGGAGGTGATCTTTGAAGATAGAGGGTCTGGGAGTCTGGTACATTTCTAGATGTAATAATAAACAAATTATAGTGACCGGGATTCTGGAGAGGGGTCTGGATACATTTCAAGAAGTTATAACAGTACAAGTTATAGTGACCAGGATTCTGGAGAGGGTCCGGATACATTTCTAGATGTAATAATATAACAAGTTATAGTGACCAGGATTCTGGAGAGGAGTCTGGTGACATTTCTAGATGTAATAATATAACAAGTATAGTGACCAGGATTCTGGTGAAGGTTCTGGATACATTGCTACTTGTAATAATATAACAAGATATAGTGACCTGGATTCTGGAGAAGGGTCTGGATACATTTCTAGATGTAATATAAAATTATAGTGCCAGGATTCTGGATCGGTACATTTCTAGATGTAAATAACGTTAGTGACCAGGATTTTGGAGAGGCTGGATACATTTTAGATGTAAATAAACTAAGTTTAGTGACCGGGATTCTGGAGGAGTCGCTGATCCAGCGATTTATTCTGATTTGAGTCGAGAAGGAATTTTTTCCCTAAAATGAGGACAATTGTTTTTTTTTTCCCTTCCGCTGGAGCAACACTCTAGCACAATAGGCTGACCGGCTGTTTTTTTTCCAGCCATACAAACCATGTGACATGCACAGCACTTTACATCTCACGGTCGGACTCCTCTTACCTGGTCTTGAAGAGACATCACGGGGTTATTCTTGGTGGTGTGGATGTGCAGCACGTGGTAGTGGTTTTTCGGGCACAGGTCGTCGGCGATGTGGGTGAAGGGCGTGCTCGCGGTCTTGGGCACGCGGGTATAAATGGGCAAAATGTCGTCGTCTTCGTCGAGCGGGACCTCCTGCCGTGAGCCGTCCATGGAATGCCGCTGCTCTATTTCCCGCACTTCATGACGTGCGATCGCCCTCTCTGGAAAAGACGTAAGAAGGGAGATCAGTAAAGAGAACATTAGAAAATTCAGTAGCCACAAAGCGGTATAAAAAGCCCACAGTCCACGGAGGGTCGAGAGAACATGGGCGGCTCGACCGGACAATGCCACTGCAACCACCGGGCAACGGTGCCGCTGCGACAAACCGGGCACTGCCGCTGCAACAAACCGGGCACTGCCGCTGCAACAAACCGGGCACTGCCGCATTGTAGATGGGTAACAAAAGCTTCAGACTATCGGAAATTCCCATATAATCTGCTATATAATCTATTATTGGAATGGGAACAATCCACCCAAGTGTGGGGGGCGGGACGGCACACATCCATGGGGGCGGGACGGCACACATCCATGGGGGCGGGACGGCACACATCCATGGGGGCAGGACAGCACAGAACTTACTTTATCCCCTCAATTCAGATTAAAACTGAACTCAAAATTTCCCTAATTTCAGGTCTAAATGTAACCTTGAATACACCCTTACGTAGGTGGTCGGTCCTTTGTTGGAGCCAACCTATGCAGGACTACACTGCTCTCAAACAAGGTCCTGAAGAATTGGCCTAAAGATCCTCAAGAGGGTGCGGAGGGGGACAAACCCCAGGCCCTCCAGACCCAGAAGCATAACCCAGCACCATAATGTGGAGCTCACATGGATAATACTAATGGAGCACCAGCTCTTCTATGTATGACACCGCTGGGCCTCTAAGGGGTTGTCTCACTATAGACATAGTGTCCCGTAGGTGCAGGTCCTACCTCTGGAATCTGCACCTATCTCCTAAACGAGCCCCGAAACTTCTCCGTTCTGAACAGAGAGGTGATTGGGACTCTCCCATAGACTTGAGTGGGAGTTGTAAGTTTTTGGCTGTAATAGGAACACCCATTCGTGTCTATGGGAGAGTCCCGACACCCACTTTGTTCAGAACAGAGCGGTGGTTGGGACTCTCCCATGGATATGAATAGGAGTTCGGAGTCTAGCCACGTGTCGATACTCGGCTGTAATCGGAATTCCCATTCATGTTTATGGTGGAGTCCCGATCCCCACAGAGAGGAGGTCGGGACTCTCCCATGTGATAGGAATGGTGAAAGGTTCGGGGGGAGTTTAGCCGAGGGTGTCTGGTTCTCCCTGGTTAATTGGAATTTACTCTTTTCTCATTCATGTCTATGGGAGAGTCCCGACCACCCCTTTGTTCAGAACAGAGGTTTCGGGGCACATTTAGGAGATACGTGTGGGTCCTAGAGGTGGAACCTGCTCCTCTCAGACACTGACGCTGTATCCTAGTGACCGGCCATCCAGGTCTGCAGTGAGACAACCCCTTTAGCCTTCATTATACCAGGGATACAGTGGGTTTTGGGCCAAGGTCACATCTGCAATAGAAGCTTCACTCACATTTCAACATTTTTTTGATGGGAATCAAAGTGCAGCAGGTCAGCCTACTGGACCCCATTATAAGTCAATGAGGTCTGTCGAGTGCCATGGGTGTCAGCCATGCGACGGATCAAGCACTCTCGTCAAAGGAGCAGAAGAAGGAGCTAATAAACAACTTATACGTCATCCTAAGTCACAAGGTGTAAACTGGATTTTTTATTCTAGGAGTATGAGCATGGTAAATGAGCTAGGACTGCCTAGCTATTGGATGTAGCGTTCCTCAATTCACGTCCGACTCACTGAGCCTTGCAATGTGAATGGGATTAGAGCTAACCAGACATTCATCTACAGCTGCTTCCTTGGTATTTGCTTCTCATCAGAGCAGAACACTGGTTGGTTGGGTGAGGGGCTCTGGGAGTAGCATTCCTCTCTAGGGAGATGTGTGATGACTTATACACCACTAGTCGCTCCACTGAAATTTACATATATTCCTAAGGGCTCATGGGAAATGAGCTAGGACTCTGCAGCATTAACTATTGGATGCAGCATTTCTCAATTCACATCCAACTGAGGAACACTACATTCAATAGGTGGCACTGTCCTAGCTCATTTCCCATGACCCTATTTAGATTTTAGTGGAGCAGGTAATGGTGTATAAGTCTCCACACACCTATTCGGTGCTTCTCTCCAACGACTGACGTTGCCATATTTTGAGCAGGCATGGTAAATGCTACAAAAATAGTGAGCTTACCCTTTATCCATTAAGCTCTAATGTGCACCTCTGCAGTTGTTGCAAAACTACAACTCCTAACATCCCAGGCTGCCAGTGCATACTGGAAGTTGTTGTTTTGCAACAGCTAGAGCAGGGGTCGGCAACGTCGGCCCTCCAGCTGTTGGGAAACTACATCTCCCATCATGCCCACTGATACAGATTATATAAATGCATGATGGGAGTTGTAGTTTCCCAACAGCTGGAGGGCCGACGTTGCAGACCCCTGAGCTAGAGTGAAGCAGCCTGGAGACCGCTGCTACAACCTTCAGAGCACACGAGAGATCACAGACTCCATCACATTCACCAGCAGGTCCTCTCTGTCTCAGACTCTGTAAGGACTGCATTGCTATTAAAGGGGTTGTCTCACTACAAGGATTGTTGCTTATGTTAAAGATCTTGTAAAAACAAGTCACTTTGCAACATATGTCCATTAACAGTGTTCTACCTATTCCTAGATATCCCCTCTTGTATGGGCTGCAGCAGCTCCTCAGGTCACTATAGCTACAAACCTGTTTAATCTCTCCTGATAGGCTGACAGCGCTGGTCGCTATAGCTACAGACCTGTTCGATCTCTCTCGATAGGCTGCCAGCACTGGTTGCTATCGCTACAGACCTGTGTGATCTCTCCAGATAGGCTGCCAGCGCTGGTTGCTATCGCTACAGACCTGTGTGATCTCTCCCGATAGGCTGCCAGCACTGGTTGCTATCGCTACAGACCTGTGTAATCTCTCCCGATAGGCTGCCAGCGCTGGTTGCTATCGCTACAGACCGTGTATCTCTCCGATAGCTGCCTGCGCTGGTTGCTAACGCTACTGACCTGTGTAATCTCTCCCGATAGGCTGCCAGCGCTGGTTATATCGCTACAGACCTGTGTAATCTCTCCTGATAGGCTGCCAGCGCTGGTTGCTATCGCTACAGACCTGTGTGATCTCTCCTGATAGGCTGCCAGCGCTGGTTGCTATCGCTACAGACCTGTGACATCTCTCCAGATAGGCTGCCAGCGCTGGTTGCTATCGCTACAGACCTGTGTGATTCTCGATGGCTCAGCCTGGTGATACGCTACAGACCTGTGTAATCTCTCCTGATAGGCTGCCAGCACTGGTTGCTATCGCTACAGACCTGTGTAATCTCTCCTGATAGGCTGCCAGCGCTGGTTGCTATCGCTACAGACCTGTGTAATCTCTCCTGATAGGCTGCCAGCACTGGTTGCTATAGCTACAAACCTCTTTTCTACTGCAGCCTAGTGGAAGCCAGTAAACACTTCCCTGGATTCAAAATGAAACCAAGAAAACAGGACCGAGGTAACATGAATCAATGCAGTGAGACAACCCCTTTAAAGGTCACTCTGGTCTGAAATGAATAGTCTCTGCATAAAGATGGGAATTCTCTCCTAATGACTCCACACATCCAGACACATAATGAGAAATCAGAGTCATTACCCCGCCACTAAATATACAGTGTGAGCAGAATCCCCCGGGGACCTCACGGCACGCTCCGAGAAGTGAAAAGCAATTCATCGGAGAGGCGCGGAGTAGATGGCGCGCCGCCCCGCACGCACTCCCAGTGGACGAGCATCTCCAGGCTCAGCGTGAAACGCGATCCACATATTAGGCGGCTTTATTCATTCCATAACTCACGCGCCACCTCAGAGGGAAGAGACTCATTTGTGCATTTTACATAGCTCGTCCTGTATGAATAACCGCCGTCCATACGCCATTTTATCTTACCCATTCATCTTCAATGGCTGAAAGCTCCTCTAGGTATAGAGCGATTTCCCCATCTTTCCCGTGTAAGAGCAGCATTGGCTGAATGTGCATGTGCTTTCAATAGGAAGAGCGGAATCATTAGTCTAATTGTATAGAAACTTAGAGCAGTGCTCCCACCATGCTGTTTTACAAAGCCTGCTTTTCACAGCCAGCTTCAGGCTCCCACTTCCTCTTCAGACTGTGGGCGGTTCTACAGCTTCAGGCTCCCACTTCCTCTTCAGGCTGTAGGCAGTTCTACAGCTTCAGGCTCCCACTTCCTCTTCAGGCTGTGGGCGGTTCTACAGCTTCAGGCTCCCACTTCCTCTTCAGACTGTGGGCGGTTCTACAGCTTCAAGCTCCCACTTCCTGTTCAGGCTGTGGGTGGTTCTAGAATTTCAGGCTCCCACTTCCTGTTCAGGCTGTGGGCAGTTCTACATCTTCAGGCTTCCACTTCCTGTTCAGGCTGTGGATGGTTCTACAGCTTCAGGCTCCCACTTCCTCTTCAGGCTGTGGTCAGTTCTACAGCTTCAGGCTCCCACTTCCTGTTCAGGCTGTGGGCGGTTCTACAGCTTCAGGCTCCCTCTTCCTGTTCAGGTTGTGGGCGGTTCTACAGCTTCAGGCGCTTCCACTTCCTGTTTAAGCTATGAGTGATTCTACAGCTTCAGGCTCCCTCTTCCTGTTCAGGCTGTAGGTAGTTCTACTGCTTCAGACTCCCACTTCCTGTTGAGGCTGTGGGCGGTTCTACAGCTTAAGGCTCGCACTTCCTGTTCAGGCTGTGGGCGCTTCAGTCTCCAACTTCCTGTTCAGGCTGTGGGCAGTCCTACAGCTTCAAGTTCCCACTTCTTGTTTAAGCTGTGGGTGGTTCTACCGCGTCAAGCTCCAACTTCCTGGAGATAGTTCTATAGCTTTAGGTTGCCGCTTCCTGTTCAGGTTGTGGCTGGTTCTACAGCTTCAGGCTCCCTCTTCTTGTTCCGTCTGCGAGTGGTTCTAAAGCACTGACTGACATTACAGCTCTACTATTCCTACCTCAGACTGTTAGAGGGACATTGGTGATGGGGCACAAGGCTACTGTGACCTAAAGGGTTAGAGTTTGTTATTAATACAGACAAACAAGCTCCTGTGTTACTGATAAAGGACAGCAGGAAGTGACATCTCCATCCTGGTTTAGTACATGGTTGGGGTTTATAGCGTTACTACATACATATATACATACATACATACATAATGTATGACATTCCAGACCACTTTATACCAAATGTGGTAGTGGTCCTCGAACTCAGGAAAAAGACTGTGCCTCAATCCAAGAGGTCTTGGAACCAAATAGTAGAGTTTCTAGTGTGCTAATAACAGATGGTCTCTGTTCCTCCCTCCTTATCTCTTTTTGTATAAAAGATTCCCTGGAAAACTTCTGTTTATTTTGACTCTCTGCGCTATACTAATTAGAAAACCAAAGTGAAACCCTTACCAGACGATTTCAGTCTCACCAAAATTACTACTTTAAATTAAAAAAAAAAAAAAAAAAAAAATATATATAATATATCATATATATATATATATATATATATATATATTATATATTATATATATATAATATATATATTTATATATATATATATATATTTTATATATATATTTATTTTTTTTAAACCAAGTGTTTACTCATTTTAGGCCATATCGTCCAATCCTAGACTAGGATATTAAAATAGAAATGGGCATAAACCTTTAAAGGGGTTGTCTCACTACAGACATAGCCAGGACACCAATATCGGATAGGCGCAGTTCCCAGATCTCTCTGAAACCTCCCCACTCTGAACGGAGAGGTGGTCGGGACTCTCCCATAGAAATTAATTGGGAGTTTTGAGAACAGCCGAGCATCGCCGCTGTCTGAGTAATAACAGTTGACCGAATTCTTCTTCTGAAGTGAATGGCCGGCTTCAGCTTCTGGTCCGACTACCAGGGGGCCCAATCCTTCATCCGTGCACGGTCCTCATCGCTGGGAATATTTTTATGGCTTCCATTTATACAGGAAATTTTGCAGGTGTCCTCTCTAATCGCTGAACAAAGTGATTATTACCCAATAATCATAACATCCCATATTTAATGAACGCCGTGTGACATAACAAATGCTTCCAATGTACGAGCGCATTCAGGAAATGTCACGTTGGGCGGCGCACGCAGCGGCCTGAACTTTAGCAGGCGCTTCGTCACCAGGCGAGGACGTTGTGACATTTTCCCCGGTAATTTCTAACCCACGGGGGAGCAGACTGTCATTTGTTATGTACCGCTTGGCGCCCAATTACAAATCCGTTTGGCAGATATTTTCTTTTCATTATGTTCTGTAGCCTTTAAGTTATTAACATCAGCGAAATGGGAGAAACGGTAAAAAAGATTCCACATAACATCCAGACTGATCCCGTCTCCTGCGCGCCGACACCCGCGATATCGTCTCCTGCGCGCCGACACCCGCGATATCGTCTCCTGCGCGCCGACACCCGCGATATCGTCTCCTGCGCGCCGACACCCGCGATATCGTCTCCTGCGCCCTTACAGGACGACACGGCCGTTACCGGGAGCGACGCGGCAACTGCACCGTCCTGAGAAGGGTCGAGAAACACCCAACGAAAACGCCCCCCCATCAGGCTACATCCAGTCTCATGCTCAGATCATTAAACGGCTATTGCTTACCCTGCAACACTCCTTCACCCACAGTGAAAGCAAAGCACTGGCTCGGTTTGCAGTCAAGGCGTAGAGGACATCCTGGTCTTGCTGTGGGCGGTTCTATAGCTTCTGGCTCTTGCATCCTGGTCAGGCTGTGAGAGGTTCTACAGCTTCTGGCTCTCGCATCCTGGTCAGGCTGTGAGAGGTTCTACAGCTTCTGGCTCTCGCATCCTGCTCAGGCTGTGAGGTTCTACAGCTTCTGGCTCTCGCATCCTGCTCAGGCTGCGGAGGGTTCTATAGCTTCCGGCTCTCGCATCCTGGTCAGGCTGCGGGCGGTTCTACAGCTTCCGGCTCTCGCATCCTGTTCAGGCTGTGGGCGGTTCTACAGCTTCCGGCTCTCTCATCCTGATCAGGCTGTGGGCGGTTCTACAGCTTCTGGCTCTCGCATCCTGCTCAGGCTGTGAGAGGTTCTACAGCTTCCGGCTCTCGCATCCTGGTCAGGCTGTGGGCGGTTCTACAGCTTCCGGCTCTCACATCCTGGTCAGGCTGTGAAAGGTTCTACAGCTTCCGGCTCTCACATCCTGTTCAGGCTGTGAGAGGGTCTGCAGCTTCAGGCTCCCACTTCCTGTTCAGGCCGTGGGCGGTTCTACAGTAGTGATTGACATTTCAGTTCTGCTTTTCCTACCTAAGCCTGTTAAGAGGGACATTGCTAATAGAAGGGTTTAAGTGGCAGATCAGAAGACTACAGAGCTCTAAGGCTACGTCCACACGACGAGCATTCCACACAGATTCGGACTTGGTCTAGAACCCAAAAAAAAAAAAAAAAACCCATTCCCATTAACCTCATAAGATGGACCTGGCCACTAGTTACTGGTCTGCCCAAGCACAGTGCTCAGGATGCTGGTACTTCGCTCTCATGTTTTATGTGCGATGTCCATACCTTCAATACCTAGACTTGCTCTTGTCCATTAGTCCCGAGCTCTTGTGGTGTGGAGCACATGCTGCTGGATGAACTAATGGATCGTGGTCAAAGAGAAGACCCCTGGACGGGGCATGTGCACGGTGCATTAGGCAAGGGGTCACGTCGCAGCACCGGAGATAAGTGATTGCATGTCCTTCCTATAGCTGCCGTACTGGTGTTGTGTACACAATTAAATACATGGAAATCCCTAAAGAAGCATTTATGCTATCTATCATACATGAAAAAAACTTTGAGATTCTTAGTTCACATGTTTTGGATCAAAAAATGCTTAAGCCACCCACGAACTTACAACGTGATCTCAGGTCGGGTGGTCCTACGCTATCTGTACCTCTCAATAGAGCCAAATCCAGGCCTCTCATTGGGTCAACCGACCTCCATTATCCATGCCGTAACCCTGCCAGTGGCACCCAGGTTCACATTGTGTTTTTTCAGAAATGTTTTTCTGTGCAGAACTATACGTTGTATTTGGCATATATTGCTGTTAATCTATATAGGGAGGAAGGGATGCCTCCATTTTGGTTTCCTGCACCCCGCCCACTTTTCACAGGCTGGTATATGAGTGCAGCTTGCAAGGTTGGTGTTTTTTATTTCTCTCTCTCTGGATAATGGAGGTCGGTTGACCCAATGAGAGGCCTGAATTTGGCTCTATTGAGAGGTAAAGATAGCGTAGGACCACCCGACCTGAGATCACGTTGTAAGTTCGTGGGTGGCTTAAGCATTTTTTTGATCAAAAACATGTGAACTAAGAATCTCAAAGTTTTTGCGTGTACACAGTCTCCTTGGATATCGGAGGACGTGATTATTCCCGTAATTGTTCTTTGCATTTATCTCCTCTGACATTTAGAGCTCGTCATTGGTTCCTGGCCCCTCCTCGTGCTGCTGGGATCACATATTAATATTGTGAAATAAGCTGCTCCCTTCAGGACGGGGCCGACTAAAAATAATGTTTATGTCCTGTTTTATGGCTTAACCTTTCAGCACCGGGAGGCGGCTAATTAGCCGGAGATGGGCCCTGGGGGGGCGACTATTTTTATTTTCCCGTGAAGCTGCTATTGATTAATGTGCGCTTGGAAGAAAAAAAAAAACACACGATGCGGAGGAAACCTTGCATATTAATCAGGCCACGTTTAATCCAAGGAGCCCTAGAAATAATGGAAACCGTACCGTCCGCGCCCGCATTGTCCTATGGCGAAAAAACACATACGTCCCCGCGAGGAGGCTGAGGGGGGAATCTTTGACTCCTGTTACTGAATCGGAATAAAAATTATTCTGGAGCCAAATGTGGCACAGAGTAAATGACACCGGAAAGTTGGTTAGAATTTAGCTCTGCCTGTAGACCCTAACCAGCAGCTTTGCCTAACCTGTCCCTAGCGCTAACCCTAACATCAGACACCCCTGGCCGTATTCTATTCCCAATTACGTCCCTCAGCTAAGCTGACCCTAACCAAAGCCCCTCTGACAGTTCTGTGAGAACTCCGGACTAGAACACACTGCAAAACCAACACCGAGAACCAAGACAAGACAGGGCTCTAACAAACTGGGACTAAGTAACCACAACAGGACTGAACGCAATAAGCTCACAAAACACAATTTCTTGACGACCAGTATAGACCGCAACCAGCTACTAAGTGAAATTCAGCTTTAGGGTGCTTTCACCCATTGCGTTTTTGATGCTTTTTTTAATGCATTTTTTTGTGCAGGAAGGCACAGCAATTAATGCTGTACATTGTTGCACAGAAAAAAAAAAAATGGCAAAAATCATGGGAAGACCTTCCCCACCTCCACCTCACCCCCCCCCCCCCCCCCCCGGAAGGGGAAACCTTCCCCCACCTCCACCTCCCCCCCCCCCAGAAGGGGAGACCTTCCCCACCTCACACCCCCAGAAGGGGAGACCGTCCCCACCTCCACCGCACCCCCCCCCCCAAGGGGAAACCTTCCCCACCTCCACCTCACCCCCCCACAAGGGGAGACCTTCCCCACCTCACACCCCCAGAAGGGGAGACCTTCCCCACCTCACACCCCCAGAAGGGGAGACCTTCCCCACCTCACACCCCCAGAAGGGGAGACCTTCCCCACCTCACACCCCCAGAAGGGGAGACCTTCCCCACCTCCACCTCACAAACTCAGAAGGGGAGACCTTCCCCACCTCCATTTGATGCACAGAAGCATGGTGGACACTACAGAACAGTGGTGTTGTGAATCCGGCCCTGTGACTGCAAACACACTGCTGTTTCTAGAAAGCATCTTTGCTGCTCTCTTTCTGCAGCTCCCGCCTCCTGCTCTCCTCTCCATAGACTTCCATGGGCAGCAGCTGTAACCTGATCACTCCTGTAGATGGATTTTACCAACACATCAAAAGTGAACAATGACTTTAGGCAGAAGAGGGAGGAGGCAAGGAGACTAATAAGTGGCGAAAGAGGCATTATCCTCTAATAAGATATTGGAACACCGTTTCGTATCCCTGCTTGTATTATTCATTTATGGAGGGGGGGGGGGGACCCAGAAAAATAAAGCTACACTTGGATAAATGTAAAACTGCAGTAGCTAAAAAGCGGATCCCATTAGCTAAAAAACAACAATTAGGCCGGGGAAGTTTTTAATGTGATGCATGGAAAGTCTTCAGGATTCGGTTCAATGTCAACGTTATAATGGAGCAATTGTTTAGTCCCTGCTCTTCTCCGAATTCTTCGCTGCTGCAGACACCAGTCTGGGTGACACGAAATCAATCACACCAGTAATGGAACACAATCTCCATTGTACCAATAACAGGCGACTTGTTGGTTTAGCTCCACAACCAGCGCCCAAGACGGAGAAGGCAAAGACCTAGAAAGCGAGATGAGCCCATTGCAAGGATTCATTAGAAAACCCTTTAGACGCCCATAGGAATGATTGTCCTCCAGCGCCAAGTATGATGGGCAGTGCCAAGACCCGCAGCTGCCTGCTACCGGGCCATACACTGGGGAGCCACCAGCTGGACTTTCACCTCTTCTTGGCAACTTTTAAGGAGCCAAAGCCCTCAACCACTCCTTCTTTCTTCGTATCGGAGTAGGCCCCCGAGGTCACCCCCCTCCCCGCCCCCCCCTCCCCCTCCCCCCCTCTACATTACAGTGCAGTACTACATGTCCTGTACTGCTCTTACATGTATTAGTGAGGTGCATGCAGGGATTGGTGGTCTATAGCGGCTCTCTACAGTACAGTGCGGTACTACATGTCCTGTACTGCTCTTACATGTATTAGTACAGTGTATGCAGTGATTGGGGGTCTATAGCACCTCTCTATAGTACAGTGCAGTACTACATGTCCTGTACTGCTCTTACATGTATTAGTGAGGTGCATGCAGGGATTGGTGGTCTATAGCGCCTTACAGTGCAGTGTGGTACTACATGTCCTGTACTGCTCTTACATGTATTAGTGAGGTGCATGCAGGGATTGGTGGTCTATAGCGCCTCTCTACAGTACAGTGCGGTACTACATGTCCTGTACTGCTCTTACATGTATTAGTGAGGTGCATGCAGGGATTGGTGGTCTATAGCGCCTCTCTATAGTACAAGTTTCTGGTTACGACCCCCTCCCTTCTCTCTCTTATTTCTTATTACTCTAAGCCGCAGTCAGTCACTCATTGCATCCATGGCGCGTCATTCCTGCAGAATCTTATCTCTAGTAACGGACTTTGAAAGCTTATCATTTAGCTAAGTAAGCATCCTTTAGAGCCCTGCAGCCTGATTACTACACTTTATAAATCTTTTTGTACAGGTTGTCAGTATAACAGGAATAGTTAGCGACAGCTGATGTGTCAATCACTGCTATAGACCGACCCACAGCCTCACCAAGAGGTGCGAGTCTAAAGCTTGCTGTGGAACTACATGGTGAGAAAACCCTCTGTTTGCAACTTGGTGACGGCTTATGTTTATTATACATTGGTTCCCGCTTTGTAAATGGGGAAAGGACACTTTTTAGGAGAAAAAAAACACCCCAAAACACTGAAGCACTAGTCCCAACACTTGTAAATCGCCCGGTAATGCACTATTGCATTGATTAGCCAGTATCCCAGGGACACCTTTCTGAAGATCAGCCTCCAGCGCTTCTAAGGTCCGGGCTGCGGCTAACAACGGAGAAGTGACAGGACGCCGGGGCCGTTACAAATGTAATGAGCAGCGTCAAATAGCACTTCGATGACTTGTGAAGCAACTACCTGAGGTCTAAGGAGGAATCAATATTTCCCCTGCCAAGCACTTCTGAAAAATAAACCGGCTAAATAAAACAAATCTGACGGCGTCTCCGGCTGCTGGCGCGCCTCGTGATTTAATGCCAATTACTCAAACCCCCGCAGGATGACCGGGAGGCGGCAGGAACGGCCGCGTCCGCTACCCTGACACCATCGCAGCTCCGGCAGAATAATGGATCCGGAGAGTCAAACATGTCAGGCGGCTGCAGGACGATGAATGACGGTCAGGAGACGCGGCCCCTCAGGACCAATGCATTAGACCGTGCCGGGCACAAGTCACCGGAGAGGCCTCAAGAAGCTCCGCTGCGGGGGTCAGGCCCAAAGCGGCCTCTATTTTTATAACTTCTATTAACAAGTGTCAAATCCACCCAGAGATCGGGTTATTCACGGTTAGGAAAGGACAGATGCACAGCATCCGGCGGATCATCTGTGAATAGCCTGCTCGGAGGAGGGTAGGCATCACAATACCGTCACATCCTGCCCTGTACATCACACACCCGCGGCTGTCCTCAGTGAGGCTTACAATCTAAATTTTCCATACGCCCTCCAACTTCATTCATTTAAAAGGATATGGCACCTTTGCAATAAAATGTGAGTTTGTTTTCCTAAAACACAAATTTAAGAAACTTTGGTAAGAAAATTGAAATGAAGATTTCCATTTTGCTGCTGTGGAGTCTGTGCAAGTCCTTCACCTGGCTGACTGTCCTGCAGAATCGCTCACAAATCTGTGGAAGAACTTCTTTCTTCTGTTCTCCATTTCTGCCTCTCCTTTCTCTTAAGGCTTGTTCACACGGCTTATTTGGACGAGGTTTTCGGAGCGTTTCCTCGCCCAAAACGCTTCCAAAGCGCCCCCAGTTCATTTAATTGATTCCTATGTAAAACCTCGTTGTAGTTCACACACGACGAGGTTTTTACACGCTTCTTTGGAAGCGCTGAAAAAGAAGTGTCGTGTCAATTCTTGAAGCGCGTTTTAGGCACGTTTTGGGCGCGGTTTTTGCGTGTTTTCGGTGCGGTTTTTATCCTGGCTATTAATTTGTATGGGTGAAAACCTCGTCGAAAACCCGATCCAAAACCTCGCCGAGAAACGCCTCTAAAACCTCTTCTGAAGAAGCGTGTTTCGGACGAGGTTTTGGGAGCTGAAACGCTCCGAAAACCTCGTCTAAATAAGCTGTGTGAACAAGCCCTTAGTGTTAGAGGAGAAGGTTGTACAACAGCAGATCAGAGCTAGAGGGAGAGCAGCCAAGGAGGGCAGCTCCACACAGGCTGTAGGTAGGGGGGAGGGCATATCCAAGGCAGTTTGCAGGAAAATGAACCACAAAGGCTGTGTACAAGTGCAGAGAGAAAGCAGAACCCCCTCTGCAAACTTTGAAACACAGACTCAAATCCAGTATGTTTAAGTGGGAGAACACCCCCACAAGAATTTTATTTTCTGATTTTAACCTCCAATACTTTATCAAATATACACAATGATCATTTGTAAAGCCCAAATTTTCAGGAATAAACAGAAAACCACAACAGGAAAAGTTGCAGAAAATTACATCAAATGGAGGCTGCGATCTATCTAACCATGGCATCCATCAGCCGTACATGAACATGGAGTCTGTTAAAGGGGATGCTCACACAGCATATTTACGGGGCATACTACGGCATGCAATTGCCCTGCAATACGCCAGCAGTGCGCCGCGAATACACGGTAAAAATCATAGCACTCATTGAGTGCCATCATTTCCCAACGTTTTCCCCGGCACGTACTGAGCACCCGGAGAAAGAAGTGACAAGTCGGGGAAAGGGAGGGTTAATGGAGCCAGTCTGTACTTCCAAAACAGGCGTATAGCGACGTGCACAGTACGCGCCACTATACACCGAGCTTTCTCAAGACCTGTCCTTCATAGAAGCTATAACCATAGGCTAGAATGGGATCTGGTACATAGACCCAATATGAGAAGCTACCGAAAAACTCATGACACGTCCAAAAAGATGCCCATGATGGATTCCATACAGGAGCATCCAGCAGCCGTAGCCAATATGGCATCTATTCAATGTTCCTTTATGGACTTCTCTGCTACTCTGCTGGATTATGCTCCATTTGGGTTTGCAATACTAATCTGCACCATAACGGATCTACTGAGCCTTTTAATGGCCTCATGTTCTTCATCCAAAAAAATCCTATCCAGTAAATTATTTTTGGTTTTTTTTAATACACCCATTGTGGTTTGTGGTGGATGAGGTCACCCAACGGCCCGCAGCCAATCTCTGGATAAAGCGTCTATTGTGGAAGCAGACGTTAAGGCTTGAAGAGTTCATGCAACAAAAAAGGGAAGATACTGCTGGGATACGAAGAATACGGCCATTGCTCCGTGTCAAGAAATTCTTCATGGTTACCACATTCTTTATTAAAGATACAACTTCAGGTCGTTCCCCTTTACCAGGACACAAACCCCCATTGTAATGGCAGGAAATGGTCTGGGAAGTCTGGGGAACATATTTGGTGGTGAGGTCACCATACTGAAGAAGGTCTCCGAGTGACCCTTCTCCTCCCCCAGGTAATCATAGAAACCTGTGTACACTCAGAGCACATAAAATGTCTTATATCTCATGACTAAAGAAAAATCTATCCAAAAAGTAGTAACAGCAGCAGCACTACCTTCTATAAAGATGCAGCGTCTCTAGCCCCGAATCTACACGGTCCAAAGAGTCCCAACATATTCAATAAGAGACAGTATCCAGCATGATAAAGACCCTAAGGGGGTCGAAACGCTGCATGTTATTGTGGGCGGCTTTGATGGAGGAATAAAAGTACTTTTTTGGACTTTAAGACGCACCTATCGTAATTTTCGGACTGGGGGAAATCTAGGGGAAAAAAGTGCGTCTTATAGTCCGAAAAATATGGTATATGTTTTTTCACTTTTCCAACCCGCTGGATATGATCTCTTTGAATATAAAGAAAAATCTATTGACCAATGTATTTATAAAAAGTCTTAATTTAGCAGTCCCTTCATGAAGTTAATGTGTTGTTAGAAGGAAAAATTGTCAAGTGGAAGGATCTGAGCGAGTCTGACAAGAGCCAAAATTGTGAGGTCTACATGATTGGGTCAGGGTTTCTCCAAAACAACAGATCTTGTGGGTCGTTCTTGGTGGGTAGGGGTTAGTACCTATCAAAAATGTTCCAAGGAAGAACAACTGGAGAATTCTTAACGTGTGATGGGCTCCTACGGTATATCGATGGTTGTAAGGAGAGGGGAGAGGTTGAGGGCGTGCCCGTCCGGTTCAACCCAATCTAAGGGTATGTTCACACGGCGCGTTGGATCCGTTTTAGATTAAAAAAAAAAAACGCATCCAAAAGAGCTGGGTCATTCAGATCCAAAACGTATTCAACATGGAGTTGCGAGTTTGGATGAGTTGTGGCTTCAGCAGACACGCACCCTATAGTTTGAAATAGGGCGTCTGCATATTTCAGATCAAGAATTGACATGACAATTCTTTGAACGGATCCGAAAGACGCAAGTAAGAGTACGTGCACCGGGCGTGTTGGGGCCGTGGGAACATACGTGTTTGGATCAGTCTGTCGGACCCCAAACATGTATCTAATAATGTGCAATGTGACTTACATTGCTTTTAATATGAGACACGCATCGGGGTTCACATGAGTGATCGGTGTCTCATTGCGTCTTTTGGATCC
Organism: Phyllomedusa bahiana; assembly: GCA_025379985.1. Taxonomy (NCBI): domain Eukaryota; kingdom Metazoa; phylum Chordata; class Amphibia; order Anura; family Hylidae; genus Phyllomedusa; species Phyllomedusa bahiana. Next base: position 60,375 of record JAODAL010008674.1, on the reverse strand, counting down.
GTTCCAAGAAGTGTCATGTCAATTCTTGGTCTTAAAGGCTCAGCAGGAGCCCTATAATAAAAACTATAGGGTACGATCCTGCTGCATCCAAATACAAAGCTGCACGTTGGATCCGTATAGGATCCGATCGCCAATGCGTTTTTGGATGCGATTTTTGGATCCAACATCGGATCCAAAAATGTTGTGTGAAACATCCCTAAAACACGTATCGTGATCACTCGTCTGAACGCCGCATGAAAGCAATGCTAATCACAGTGCACGTTTTCAGATGCAGGTTTGGGTCCGTTTAGGGTCCGAAACACGAATCCAAAACACTTATCTAAAAACGGATCCAACACGCCGTGTGAACATAGCCTAAAAAACGTCCTGCGGTCTAGGTCAGGTGTCTGGACACACAGGGCATCATCGCAGCCTGCCGTGCACGGGGCCGGGTGGTGTTCTTGCTGGTCGGTGTTAACCAGTTCACATCTCGCCACCGAGCAGCCGCTGACTCGCTGGCTGGAGAATCTGTAGGAGCGATAGAAGAGTAAGGAATACATTCCGAAAAGAAAAAGGAGGCTTAAGTAACGTTCGGCTGCAAACAGGGACTAATCTTCACAGACCAAAGGACGCACCTGGTGCGCGGCGATGCTGGTGCGCGGCGATGCTGGTGCGCGGCGATGCTGGTGCGCGGCGATGCTGGTGCGCGGCGATGCTGGTGCGCGGCGATGCTGGTGCGCGAGTGGAAAACCGGCGAGCGGGCAGGAAGGAATCCCAGCTGAGCCTCCAGGTCATTAAGCAACATCTCAGGCAGCAGCTGTCGGGAAACACTCACCTACCGGTGCTGGACAGTCGCCGCCGCCTCATCCGCATCCCAGACCCGGGCTGGTTACACTACAGTGATCAGGATGACCACGGCCTCGGACCGCGCTATAAACTGGGTAAAGGGGTCTCACTCCATTACAAGCAGTATAAAGATCCAAACCTGCTGAGCAAGCACAAGGCAGGATGAGCGAAGGGGACAGAGCACTGAAGATCAATGAGCGCGCCATCGAGCTCACCTTCAAGATCGCCATTGCTGAGCGAGCATGCAACCAACACAAAGAGGAACTCCACCTACATGGTTGTCACCGACTGGGACCTGACAGCAAGGTCTCAATACACTCAAATGTAGGACTAATCAGGGGCATCGCTACAGTTCCTGTTGCCCGGAGTGGTCCCTGAATTTGAGGCCCCTTTTTACAGTCCACAGCCCCGTTTTTTTTTTTTTTTTTGTTTTTTTTTTAAGGTTCCTCCTCAAACAAAAATCCGCAAACTCTTTGACCTCCGTCTGCCATGGGCACTAAGCAATGTATGGGTGCCCATGGGTGACAGAAGGAGTACTTTCCCTTTGCAAACCAACTGGATGCTGCAGCAGCCACTGACCACAGCATCTAGGGAATGTCAGTCCCCTCTGTTGAACCCCCCACTGCCCAAACAGGAAGTGGGAGCCTGATACGGTAGAACCGCCCACTGCCCAAACAGGAAGTGGGAGCCTGATCCGGTAGAACCGCCCACTGCCCAAACAGGAAGTGGGAGCCTGATCCGGTACAACCGCCCACTGCCCAAACAGGAAGTGGGAGCCTGATCCGGTACAACCGCCCACTGCCCAAACAGGAAGTGGGAGCCTGATCCGGTCCAACGCCCACTGCCCAAACAGGAAGTGGGTGAGCCTAGATCCGGTTAGAACACCACCACATGCCCACAAACAGGATATGGGACCTACTGTCCGCAGTAACAAACAACCACATCCCAAACAGGAAGTGGGAGCCTGATCCGGTAGAACCGCCCACTGCCCAAACAGGAAGTTGGAGCCTGAAGCTGGCTAAGAGCAGGTTTTGTTGAGAACAATCCTTTAAGGCTCTGTACATTATGCGCACATCAGTATTACCCTAGTATGATAAAATCACCTACATTTGTACAAATGTTCAGAACAAACAAACAAACATCAATTAGCTGGTCTTGTTCGAAACGCGTCCTCTCTCTTCTCCATTCCAGAACTGGGATTAATTCAATCTCTAAAGTGAGGAAAGTGCAGTTGACTTTTTTTTTAGTGGGAACTAATATGACTCCTGCATGAACGGCGAGCACATTGCTGGACGCCAATCCTCCCGCTCGGGGCCGGCGGCTGCACCACTGAAACACACGGTAGACGATGGCCTGAGCTGCAGAGTTTGCCGTCTGCATCTGGCGACTTTCTCAGGAGCACCTGAAGGCCAGGCTCTGTTTAAACTTGGGACAGAGGTAGCGCTCAGCTCATGTGACAGCACAAAGGGGAAAAAAATGTCTATACGTATCTGATGGAAGGATTTCTGCACATTCCCTTTTGATTCCGGATTAAACAATGATATCGGAAGTGAGACCCAGCATGAAGGGAGCCCAAGACGTCTGTATCCACCTCAGAGCCCATCACCGTCTACTAAACAGTGCCCCCTTTCATCTAATCTACATAAGCTCCAGAGTGAAATGGTTCCTCACTTGGGCTGTATTCACATGGGGCATTTTTGGCGAGAGTTGAGAAACTTAACAAAAACAATTAAAAAAAATGATGCAATTAAACTCACATCTCAGTTGTGCTCCAAAATAGTTGAATTTACAAAACCACCTGCAAAAAAACTGCATGCAGCAACGCAACATGCAAACCCAGCCTTAGGCCCTGTTCACACGACGGATTTGAATGCGGTTCTGGCCGCGGGTTCCGACGCCAAAACCACGTCCAAATCACGCCCAGTTTATTAACATGGTTTCCTATGGGTGTTTGAGAACTCTCCTGTCAATTGTTAACAGGGAGTCCTCCGTGCGGCGGCACCGCGCTGCAGGGCGGGCTTTGCGCGCTCAGGGCACCGCGCTGCAGGGCGGGCTTTGCGCGCTCAGGGCACGCGCTGCGGGCGGCTTTCGCGCTCAGGGCACATGCGCTGCATGGGTCGGGCTTTGCGCGCTCAGGGCACCGCTGCAGGGGCAGTAATTGCCGCTCATGCACGCGTGCAGCGGGCTTTGCCGCCTCAGGGCACGCGCTGCAGGGCGGGCTTTGCGCGCTCATGGCACGCGCATGAGGGCGGGCTATTCGCCTCAGGCACCGCGCTGCAGGGCGGGCTTTGCGCGCTCAGGGCACCGCGCTGCAGGGCGGGCTTTGCGCGCTCAGGGCACCGCGCTGCAGGGCGGGCTTTGTGCTCGGGAAGGTTGCCTTGCAGCGTTTGGGTCCTGGGTTCAAGTCCCACCATGGAGTTTGTATGTTTTCCCTTTCTTCTACAATTTCCCCACACCTTTGGTTGAACTTGATAGACATATGTCTCTTTATAAACCCTACTATTTTAACATAGTGGATGTCATGGTCACCATGCAGCTCTGTGCTCGGGCACCGGGCTACCGCGCTCAGCGAGGTTGCCTTGCAGTGTTTGGGTCCAAGTCCCAGCAAGGAGTTTGCATGTTCTCCCTGCGTCTGGGTAGGTTTCTTCCAGGTACTCTGGTTTCCCCACACTCCAAAAAAACAAACATACAGGCTAATCTGTAAATTAGACTGTGAGCCCCAATAGGGAAAGGGATCAATGTGAACGATGACCATCTCTGTACAGCGCTGTGGAATGTGACAGCGCTATAAAAAAGGATGCAACAAATAAAGGGACATCTGGGAAAGCAAAAAGTTCAGCTAAATTAATAACCAAAAAAGCCCAAAATCAAAGCCAAGAGAAGAAATAGCGGAAACCAGGACGGGACTTTCATCTAAGAACCCAACACAAAGAAACCAAAAGGAGCAAATGGACTGAAACAAGATGCTGCTCGGCTGAAAGCTGGTTAAAGAGCAAATCCAGTCCGGCCATTGGAGACAAATATGTCTCCAAGAAGACAGGCAAGCAGATCAATAGCGCGGCTCTACAGCGCAGACACGCCGGCACTCCACATCTCTGTAGACGATACTCACCCAACCGCCCGTGCCAGGAAGCAAAGGACCCACAAAAGACTATTAATACTCAAACCCTTACATGGCGAAGAGTCTGATGAGACCAAGAGAAGGAATTATGTGAAGATCTGGAAGAGATTAAATGCAGAGTGCTCCCCCCTCCCCCACCAACCCTTCAAACCGCAAAATTGGATGAAGAAGAAAAAAAAAGCTTTGCAAATAAAAGAACAAAAAAAAGTTCTAGTGTAAAATATTACAATACAACTCAGGGATCTCTACCAACACCACAGGGACAGAAGTCTTAGTTGTCCGAATAGGGTACATGGGACAGGACCAACATGAGTCGTGTCCCAGGACAGTGTTGAGCCCCCCAAGGAACGCAAAAAAAAAAACAAAATACTCCCCTCTGTCCAGAGGTTTGTTCCAGCATTGCGCCCACCCTAGGTCCTCTGTTGTCTTCCGGCTATGTCTGACCTCAGTACAGAGCCTTCACTTACGAACATTGAAAACAATCCCAAGTTGGGGGTTGGAGTTTCCATTGGAGTTAGGGTTGAGGTTTTTCTTTGAGCTGGGGTTCAGGTTGACGATACAGTAGAGGTTGGATTTGAGATAATGGTTGGAGTATTAGTTGTCTCATGGGGCGAGTTGGAGGTTTTCGTGGAGCTGGGGTTAGCACAAAGGTTGAAGTTACAGTTGGGGGCTGGATACTTGATAAAGGTTGGAGTTTGTTGGGGAAGGGTTGGAAATGGGGTGAGTTGGGGGTTTAGCTTTGGCAGCACAGCTGGGGTTGGATTTGAAACTAGGGTTGGAGTATCAGTTGACCTAGAGTTGGAAATGGGGTGGGTTTTTTTTTTCCTTGAGCTGGGGTCAGCAAAGGAGTTTAAATTAAAATTGGAGGTTGCAATATGAGATTAGGGTTGGAGCTAAGGATGGAGGGGGCGGGGGGGTGTTTAAGCTTGGGTTTGGCTTGGAAATACAGTGGGAGTTGAACTAGAGATTAGGGTTGGAGTTAGGGATGGGGGGGGGTTCTTTGAGCTTGGGTTTGGCTTGGAGATACAGTGGGAGTTGAACTAGAGATTAGGGTTGGAGTTAGGGATGGGGGGGGGTTCTTTGAGGTTTGGTTTGGCTTGGAGATACAGTGGGAGTAGAATTCGATATTAGGGTTGGAATTAGGGATGGGTGGGTTCTTTGAGCTTGGATTTGGCTTGGAGATACAGTTGGAGTTGAAGTAGAGGTTAGAGTTTGAGTTTCAGTTAGGACAGGGTTGAAAATGGGGTAGGTTGGGGTTTTTCTTTGATCTGGGGTTAGGGAAGGAGTTGAAGTCACAATTGGTGGTTGTATTTGAGATTATGGCTGGAGTTTCAGCTGGGGTTCGGGTTGGAGTTAGAATTGAATTTGAGATAGAGGTTGGAGTTTCTGTTAGGAAAGGGTTGAAAATAGGGCGATTTGGGGGTTTTCATTGAGCTGGGGTTAGGGAAGGAGTTGGCGTTACAATTGGAGGTTGCATTTGAGATTAGGGCTACAATTTCAGTTGGAGTTTGGGGGGGGGGTTTCTCTGAGCTCGGGTTCAGCTTGGAGATACAGTTGGAGTTGAATTTCAGATTAGGGTTGGAGTTTCGGTTACAACAGCATTGGAAATGGGGAAGGTTGGGATTTTTCTTAGAGCTGCGGTTAAAGTTGGGGATACAGTTGGGGTTAGATGCGAGATTAGGGTTGGAAATGGGATGAGTTGCGGTTTTAATTTGAACTGGAGTACAGGTTGGTGATACATTTGACCACTGGAGTTGAGTTCAGGGTTGGAACAAGGTTGAAAAATGTGGTCATAGTTGGAGAAACTGTTGGGGTTGGATTTCAGATTAGGGTTGGAGGTATCCAGTTGCTGCATTTGCCTTCCAGAGGCCAGAAAACACAACCGGAATTTTCCCCAAAAAAACTAATGCAGGGGATGTCCCAGCTATAGCAACCACCACTGACAACCTATCAGGAGAGACTGAACAGGTCTGTAGCTATAGTAACCAGTGCTGGCAGCTTATCAGGATACATCAAACAGGTCTGTAGCTATAGCAACCAGTGCTGGCAACCTATCAGGAGAGATAGGACAGGTCTGTAGCTATAGCAACCAGTGCTGGCAACCTATCAGGAGAGATAGAACAGGTCTGTAGCTATAGTGAACAGTGCTGACTGCCTATCAGGAGGGACTGAACAGGTCTGTAGCTATAGTGACCTGAGGAGCTGATGCAGCCCATACAAGAGGGGATATCTAGGAATAGGTAAGACACTGTTAATGGACACATATTGCAAAGTGACTTGTTTCTGTAAGATCTTTAACATAAAAAGCAGCGATCACTGTAGTGAGACAACCCTTTTAAGTGCTTTCCTTCTACTTTCCTGACAGAGGAGCAATTTCAGCAGCAGATTAGAGAAGAGCAGTGTATGCGACTCCCTATATAACAAACGCGACCTTCGACACCCGAATCCGAGCCTCCTGAACATTCATACACCCAGATTGATTCGGCCGAATAAGCCCGCTTTAATATTTAGCAGGGAGGTGTATACTGCGATAACCTTGTATTGCTTACTCTGTTTAACTGCAATCTAATTAATGGCTCCTTCCCTCCGGGGAGTCTTCTCTTTTTTATGCTTAGCAGCAGGAAGTGATCCGGGGCAATCCATATCCACGCTCAGGTATTGATAAAGCAAGGCGGGTGGATTTTCCGCTCACATGGAAAAACATCATAAAGAGAATTGACTGCGTGTTTGTCTTCCACTCGACAGAGGACATTACTTATGTTCAGGAAAAAAAATAAAAATTCTCTCCGCTGCAAAACTTTGGCACAAAGAAGGGGCCGCGCTGGACAAATGTGCGACGGGATTTATGTACGAGGCCATTGAGGATTTGATGTCTTTGGGTGGTTCATGCAGACGAGGGATTAGATCTACATTTATCACAGTTACTGTAACAGAGAATTAATAATGCAACAGGACCCGGGCTCGGTGCAGGCAATCCAGGAAATGAAATGAATACGTAATGGGCTTCATCGCCGCGGCGGAGCAATGCGGCGCACGATATATGGGGACGGCAGCAATAGGATCCAGAGAAAACAATCGGTCTGAACTGCTGAATAGATGCGGATACGGAACAGACGGTCGATCAGGGCTATAGAATAAGCAGTATATGCAGACATTGATGATGATGACCGGGCTTAATGACATAGAGGGAGCATGACCCTCCGGGATAATAGGCCAAATTCCCAGAAAGCAAGAGGACTCCTGCCTGAAAGCGATTATCTGACATAATGGTCCAGACGGCGGCCGCAACCCGCTACGTATAGAGCAAAGCTGCAATAAAGCCAAAGCGCCGGCCCTACAGGCTGCATGGCCGGACACTGCCCGACGTCTGCTCACATAACTCAGATAGCAGGAAAAGGGTTGCTCAAGCTTAGACAGAGCCTCGACCCTCAGGGCCCGCGCACGTGGCCATAGTACAGCTATGTACAAGAGAAGAGAGCGCCATATGTGGCCCATAGACTTCACTTATACCCTAATGTACGGAAACATTTCATACATTTCATGTCTGCCCCTCACCTCCTGTCTCTTTCCCCCTCCTTGTAGATTGTAAGCCCTCGCGGGCAGGGTCCTCTCTCCCTCTGTCGTGCCAATTGTCATTATCCCTTATCACTGTACTCGTTTGACTTATGTAATGTATGTAACCCCCTTGAATGTACAGCGCCCTGGAATCAATGGCGCTTTAAAATAAATAATAATAATAATACAGTATCTATACAAAAGTCTTACTAGTACGTAAACACGTTCTCGATCCAATAAGGCTCAAAGGATCGAAATATCTGACTAGGAAATGAAGACTTGGTACGATATAAAATGATTTATTATGAAAAATGGACAACGCGTTTTGTACCATTACGATACTTCATCAGGTAGTGAAGTATTGTGAGGGTATGAAACGTGTTTGTACGATAAATGGTCATTTATTGACAACGTGCTTCATATCCTTACAATACTTGACTAGCTGATGAAGTATCGTAATGGTACACAATGCGATGGAAATTTTTTTCATTTTTATAATTTATATTGTACTAAGTCAGCGCTTCATGTCCTAGTGGGATATTTCGATCCTTTAAGCCTTATTGGATCAAGAAAGTTTTTACGTACAAGTAAAGCTTTCGCGGTCTAGATACCGTTTCGACTGTCTCTGCTCTACGAGCCGGTAATCCCATAGAGCACAGGTGTCAAACTGCGGCCCTCCAGCTGTTGGGAAACTACAACTCCCATCATGCATTTGTAGAATCTATAACAGTGGGCATGATGGGAGTTGTAGTTTCCCAACAGCTGGAGGGCCGCAGTTTGAATCCCCTGCCATTGAAGCTGCGGACCAGAGCAATGGAGGTTCACGATTATGATCAGAGGAGAGGGAGTGTTGTGCCTCCGAGTAATTGCACAACAAAATCAGGTGGGCCGAGCCCCCAATGAAACCTTTTGAACATATTCATTGTGAGATTGGGGGTAAAACTCAAGGAAGCGCGTTCTCTATTAGTCTCTCAAACATTTTATACAGAGCAGATATCAGAATATAAAGCAATATTCTTCTAGAAGCAATGGGTTCCATTTATCAAAATTGTAATAGCAAGATCGTGATGATTTGTTACTGTGGGCAACAAGGACAAACAGCCGCCCGGCCAGAGCCCACAGCCGCCCGGCCAGAGCCCACAGCCGCCCGGCCAGAGCCCACAGCCGCCCGGCCAGAGCCCACAGCCGCCGGCCAGAGCCCACAGCCGCCGGCCAGAGCCCACAGCCGCCCGGCCAGAGCCCACAGCCGCCCGGCCAGAGCCCACACTGAGGTCGGGGGTTTATACCCATACAGATGCGGTCCTTGGTGGAATTTGTTCACATGACACATTTGTCCAGGGCTGTGGAGTCGTCAAGCCAAAGCCCCGACTCTGACTCAAATTTCCCAAACCTCCGACTCCTGACTCCCTCATACTCGGCACATGTTTAAGTGATAACTTTACTGTAGTAAAATGGTTACATCCGGCTGTTTATCACCTTATGATACAATAATCAAGCTATTTAGGTAGAACAGACACTGACAAGCAAAAGGGTAACAATGTTTTGATCTTTTGAACACTTGTGGGTAGAGTTGAAGAAAAAGCTGTATTTGTATCCAAGTCCAGTCTGCACCAACATTGGGAATGTGTAGAAGAGACCTGGGATCAGATTTTGGTCAAGACCTGCTTGAATCTGATCCAGAGCCCAGAAGGATTCAGGCAGTATTGAAAACCAAAAGGTGGATTTCCCAAATAATAACAAAATAATAAAAAACATTTTGATTTTTAGGAGCAAAACAGTAACAATGCAGATACATGACAAGATTCTGCAGAACTAAGCAGATGCTAAATACTTGCAAGTCACATTAATGTATAAGATGTAAGATGACTGTATATAAAATGACAGTAGCCTCATTTACAAAGCTGTAGTGGAGGGTGAGATATGGAGCCTGAAAGTCACAAGTTCAAACCATTGTTACCATTTTGCTTGTCCGTGTAAAATATATTTATTGGATACGACTTTAGAGCACAAAAAAATAGTAAATATGCAAAACACTGCAGGAACATTTGTGGAGTCTCTGAATTTGTTCTGAGAAATAGTATTGCCTTCATCAGATCCTGCATACATGACCTCACATCTGATCTCATTATTTCCAGGCTAGAGAACGGCCTCTCTAGACTAACTTGGGGGCAAAGCGGTGACCACAGGGGCGACATCTCTAACAATGTCAGGGTATAAAGGAATTGCCTCAGCCACAGTCAGTGTTGATGAATGGTTGAACTCTTCTACTTCTTTGAAAACAGGTGAAAAATTTTGCTGGAATCTGTTTGCCGTAGGAGCGGAATCTTTTCCCCTGGGGCAGCGCTTTGCCTGCTCCATGTCATCAATTACACTCCTCATGTGATGAGGCTGAAGATATGGGAGCAGCAGCACTGGCCGGACCCAATTCCTATTGCTCTTTGCATTGAACTGGACCAACTTATTATATATTTTGGGAGTCGGAATCGGTCCATTTTATGACGACTCCGACTCCCCAGCCCTTTATTTGTAGGCCATATGTCGGTACATAATTGTCCTGCAATACACCCAAAGTATGGCCTGCAAATGCGGTAATTCATAGCGATCATTGAGAGCTAGGATCACCTGCCATTTTCCCCAACGCATAGTACACGCCAGGAAAACAAGTGACCTGCCACTTCTTCCCTGTGATTATGCGCTAGGGAAAGTGAGAGTTAATGGGAGCCGGCACAGAGCGTTTGGCCAGTGCACAGTTCTAAAACAGCCGGCATATTGTGCCACGCACAGGTACACGCCATGTAAAACGCAGTATAAAAGGAGTTTGCATGTATCCCCCAAACTCCAAAAACATACATTCCAAAACCAGAAATGGGTCCAAAACCGGGAAAAGGTCCAAGCCTTTCCATAATACTTCATTTCGGTGTAGGCTCCACTCCTGGTTTTGGCTTACAAACATGGCGGCAAAATATGCGTATAAAAACACCATGTGAGCATCGCCAAGGGGTATGTGCACATGGATGATTGGCAGCACTGACAATCCAGGCCAGTGAACATGGATTTTGGACGTGGATTTGGAACAGATTTTCAGCCTCCTATATACTATAACTTGAGGTGAGAGGCGGAAAAAAATCCACGCTGAAAAACAAAACCAAAAAAAAAAAAAAAAAAAAAAAAAACAGTGTTGTGTGCACAATGGCACTGATTTTACATTGGAAGATGAGACATTGCAGTCAGATTGGGCGCCGCTTCAGAGGCCAGAATCTGCGTCAAAATCCATTGTGTGAACATCCCCTTGCACACAGGACAGATTTTCTGTGGCAGCGGTTTACAGTACCAGCTACATGGATGGGACGCCACAAGTTCCATGCCCACATGGTGAAAAAATTTCCTGCACAGAAATCCATCTGTAGTGCAGATTCCTGAATCCGCAGCACATTCATTTCTCTCTAGGCTTTACTGCGGATTTTAGCCTGTTAAACTGAATAGGGTAAAATCTGCACCAAAATCCACACCATCTGCTGCAGATTTTTAAGCAGGGCTGTGAAGTCGGCAAGCCAAAGCCCCAACTCCTCAATTTCCCAAAGCTCCGACTCCTGACTCCCTCATACACGGCGCATGTTTAAATGATAACTTTACTGTAGTAAAATGGTAACATCCGGCTGTTTATCACCTTATGATACAATAATCGTGCTATTTAGGTAGAACAGACACCGACAAGCAAAAGGGTAACAATGTTTTGATCTTTTGAACACTTGTGGGTAGAGTTAAAGAAAATGCTGTATTTGTATCCAAGTCCAGTCTGCACCAACATTGGGAATGTGTAGGAGAGACCTGGGAGCAGATTTTGGTCAAGATATGCTTGAATCTGATCCAGAGCCCAGAAGGATTCAGGCAAGCTGAAAACCAAAAGGTGGATTTCCCAAATACTAACAAAATAATAAAAATTAACATTTTGGTTTTTAGGAGCAAAACAGTAACAAAGCAGTTACAGGAAAGAATCTGCAGAACTAAGCAGATGCTAAATTCTAGCAAGTCACATTAATGTATAAGATGGGTAAGATGACTATGTAAAATGACAGTAGCCTCATGTACAAAGCTGTAGTGGATGGAGAGATATGGAGCCTGAAAGTCACAAGTTCAAAACATTGTTACCCTTTTGCTTGTCAGTGTAAAATATATTTATTGGATATGACTTTAGAACACACAAAAAATGGAAATATGCAAAAAACTGCAGGAACATTTGTGGAGTCTCTGAATTTGTTCTGAGAAATAGTATTGCCTCCATCAGATCCTGCATACATGACCTCCCATCTGATCTCATTATTTCCAGGCTAGAGAACGGCCTCTCTACACTAACTTGGGTTGGGGGAAAAGCTATGACCACAGAGGCAAGCATCTCTAACAATGTCAGGGTATAAAGGAATCGCCTCAGCCACAGTCACTTTTGATGAATGCTTGATCTTCTACTTCTTTGAAAGCAGGTGAAAAATTTTGCTGAAATCTGTTTGCCCTGGAAGCGGAATCTTTTCCCCTGGAGCAGCGCTTTGCCTGCTCCATGTTATCAATTACACTCCTCATGTGATATGGCTGAAGATATGGGAGCAGCAGCACTGGCCGGACCCAATGCCTCTTGCTCTTTGCATCGAACTAACTGGACCAACTTATTATATATTTAGGGAGTCGGTCCATTTTATGACGACTCCGACTCCTGCAAAATAGGCACTGACTCCACCTCCACAGCCTTGTTTTAGGTGCAGATTTGCTACAGAGAAGAACAGACAAAGAGAAGTATCAGATTTTACATAGCAGAAGCGGTGACGGCTCATGGAGGCAAATGTGCATCTATTAAGGAACCCTCAGCGGAGCGCTCCTGTAATATATGCAGTAAATACACAGGAAGAGACAAAGATGAAGCGGCTGCAGCGTGTCACTATTTAATAAAGGGAATGATCTGCTTAACCAGTTCTTTTCCTCCACTTTGCTGCTCCCCGGAGCCCTGTTGGGATCTGCCGATTCGCCGCGCCGGAGGCCTAGTTTCCAGCAATGTAAAATTAAAAGCACTTTAAATTTTCACCAGGTGACGTTTCTCTGAAATGCTTCGTGGATCTACTCAGATTTCATCATGTATATGCACCGGAGAAATTAAAGGGGTTGTCTCACTCTAAAGATCTCGCTTTCAACATGTAGGGAACAGTAAATGAAGACCTTTCCCAAATAGATTGCTTGGTTTATTTTGTCTTTGTCGAGATTAAAGTGACTTTATAAGCTCCGAGTGCACACAGATTTCTCTAGGTTACCGACCTGCTCTTCCCTTCTCTCCCTTGCTGTTTGTCTTATCTGATAGCAGGGGTGACTTTGCCACACAGAACTGCCAACAGCTTGAGATCTTAAGTGTTATCTGATATAACAAACAAAAAGGAGACCAATTACTTTTGTGGACTTTGAGCTCTAAAGCTTTTCTGGACTTTAGATAAACATCTCCAGCTCTCATGTCAGATTAACTAGCAGACCTTGGAATACAGAGCTGATCTGCTAATCACTGCCATGGAACCACCCGCAGCCTGACCAGGAAGAAGCATGAATGTGAAGCTGCTTGTGGCTCTGTGAAACAGCAAGGAAAGAACAATTATTGAGTGCAGTATCATTATATAGGGCAAGTCAAAAAGTCCTATTTTCAGGCTATGTCCGGAACACGGCCACCATTTTATCAAGGGCAAGTTTTTCCAATGGAAAGGTGGTCATATAGCATCACAAAGACCAGAATTGTCTCAATCAAATTTGCGATCTCTCCTGTGGTTCAAAAGTTACCAACATAGAAAGCTGCGACGACAGCAGCTATTTGCAGTGCTTAATGTGTCGTCCCTGTTGCTGAAAACAGAGCTGAAGGCGCAGGATCCAAATCAATACGAACCCGCATAAGAACCCCTAGATTTTCCACACCGGAACGGTTTCCTCACACACAGTGTAGTTTTTCAGTGTGAACTACTTTATGGACTAAAATGAGCAGCCGTCGGCATGCACGAGAATTTTAACGAGAAATGCAATGTGGAATCCAGGTAAAAATTTGCATTAAAATCAGTCATGTGAACATACCCCTAAATGCACACAGGAGGGATTTACTGTGGAAATTTTTGCGCAGAAATTGAAATAGGGTAAAAATCCATTGTGTGAAGAAAAAAACAAACCAAAACACAAAACTTGAATTTTGCACATCAAAGAGCGCGCGAAAAGATGCTGCGTGAACTCGGCTCTAAACCCCAAGTGAAGAGGCAAAGACTCCTCCTCGTCAGACACTGATCCAGATTAGACCTAGTAATCGGTGGGGAGACGGAACTAATAGCATAACACATCACGTAGGCAATAGGAATCCATAAAAATATAACTATATCTATATAAATTAATACACACGATAGATAGAAAGGCAGATAAAGAGTTTGGGATATTTTGCTTTTGGTTGAATTTGAAGATGAACATAAAGGGCCACATGTATGAAAACCGGCTAGGTTTAAAACTCTTTGCTGCCCATAGCGACCAGTCAGCGCCCCCCGGCCACCAGTCAGCGCCCCCCGGCCACCAGTCAGCGCCCCCCCGGCCACCAGTCAGCGCCCCCCCGGCCACCAGTCAGCGCCCCCCGGTCCACCAGTCCGCGGCCCCCCGGCCACCAGTCCGCGCCCCCCGGACCACCAGTCCGCGCCCCCCGGCCACCAGTCCGCGCCCCCCGGCCACCAGTCCGCGCCCCCCTAGCCGCCAGTCCGCGCCCCCCTAGCCGCCAGTCCGCGCCCCCCTAGCCACCAGTCCGTGCCCCCCACCACCAGTCAGCGCCCCCAGCCACCAGTCACGCCCCCAGCCACCAGTCAGCGCCCCCAGCCACCAGTCAGCGCCCCTAGCCACCAGTCAGCGCCCCTAGCCACCAGTCAGCGCCCCTAGCCACCAGTCAGCGCCCCTAGCAACCAGTCAGTGCCCCTTTCATTTCATATAGTGCTCTGGAAAAATGAAAGAGGCGCTCTGATTGGTTGCTCTGGGCAACGTCGAGTTTTAGACCAAGAAAGTTTTCATACATGTGGCCCCAAATATCGTGAAAATATCTTTAAATGAACTAAATGAGGCCATCTATTACCCTTAAATGCACCCGTCCAAATGTTCAATGCTTCCAGGACTCTTTGTACAACTTGCCGATTGCACGGTTATACGCCTGGTGTTTTAGAAGTATGCTCTGGCCAGCACGTACTTCAAAAGCGCTCTGGCCAAGCCCCCATTCACCTTTCTTTTTTTTCCGGCGCGTTTCACTTCTTTTTCTCCCCCGACGTGTAAACATAGCACTCAAGGAGAGCTACGTTTCACTGTACTTGCAGGCCGTTCTTCAGGTGCACTGCAGCGCAATTACGCCACACAGTACGGCCCGCAAATACGCTTTACAAGGAGCTTAATGGCAAAATTTCCAACAGCTGTTTAGTCCCTGAATCGGCCAATGAATTGATCATCCTGAAATATCAACCAACAGCCACATTTCCTGAACTTTTTGTGAGTGGTGTTTCTATATATTTAGATTTTCACACACAAAATTTAAAACAATTCGAAGTTTTTTTTTTTAATTGGGTTGTAGCTTTTTTTTTTTTTTTTTTTTTTTTTTTTTTTTTTTACATGTAATTTTTTTTAAAGCTCCTCTATGTACAAGACTCTTTCTGCCTTCCCTTCTGCTCAGAGAAAAAAATATTACCTGATAAGTGTGAAGAACCCCCCTCCCGCCTGCAGAAGAAGGTTACCCTGTTTTCCTTTCATGTACTGCTCATGGTCTAGTACAATCTCATCTATCCCCGTGGAGAGATCACTGATGTGTCTCACTGCGTCGTTTGGATCCGTCCCAAGAATTGTCAATTCATGATCCGAAAGACTTAAAGGGGTTTTATCATTTCATTAAATGGTCTTCAGAATAAGGGGACAGTGAAAACAAGCAACTTTGCAATTGGATGTCATTAGCAAAGCTGTCTTGTATTCACAGTTTTCTTTTCTTTTGTTTTTGTTTACACTGATATCCAGTCCTGGTCCAATCCCTCTGGACCCCTCCCCCTTTGCATTTCACTTTGCTGAGAGTCATTTACATTCTGTACAGCCCCCGGTCGAATTCACGGAGCTGTGGGCTCTCACTCAGAGTAAGGACCGTTACATTTTCACTTTATACAGGCTTTACACAATCAGGAAATAGCACAAATTTTTGTCGATCCCCGCCTGACTCCGAGTTAGGGGCCCGTAGCATTTTCTCTCTCCACACATCCCGCAGAAAAAAGACTGCAACAGATTCTACAATGAGAAAACATAACAGTTTTTTTCCTGGTGCCTAACTCTCCTGCATAGAAGCGAGAAACTGTGCCGTTTATAGAGCATCTCCAGCAGTGAGAGGAGAAAGTTCAGTTTTCTCAGTCTAGATTGAATGCAGCCTGTGGTGTGTATACAGCTCTTACAAAATAAGACTGCATAGGGAAAGACACAGTGGGCATGTGGACTCAGAGAGGGAGGGGGAGCTCGGGGGCCACATACACAGTGAAGGGGGGGGTGATGTCACCCAGCTGGGAGGGGAAGAAACCCCCTGCATTTCCAGAGTCGAAAAGCTGAGAGTAGTGTGAATCAGCCGAACTAAGGAAGTGATACATCCCCTTTAACAGGAGCCCTATAATAACCTACAGGCTGCGATCTTGCTGCATCTAACACCATATTGGATACGTGTTGGATCCGTTTTAGATCCGATTGCTGCAGCGTTTTTGGATCCCATTTTCGATCCAACACGGATCCAAAAACGCCGAGATTAGTCTGCCCTGCCATACAGAAGCACTCTCTCACGCAGCTAGATTTTTAACTGCGTGAGGCTAGGTTCACACGGTGTATTTGCAGGGCGTAATTACGCCCCGCAATTACGCCGTGTGACCGGGGGCGGGGCGGGAGCGGGGGACTGAGCAGGGGGGCGGCACTTCGCCGGCCCATAGACTTGAATTGCTAGCGGCGTGTATTTGCGGCTAGTAATTCACATGTCAATTATCTCCCCCCGCGGCGGCTTCGCCGGGCGGGGAGAGGAGACGCAATCCATAGTTCTCTATGAGGACTGTGAATTACCGTAATGAATGGGACGTATTCCAGCCCATAAGAGGCGCACTCCGGCGCGTAATTACGGACCGAAATACGACCCATTTTAAGCCGTGTGAACATGGCCTAAGACTGCAGAAAAAAAAATACCTGTATCTAGCGATAGAAAAATAGTTCTCCAGGAACACTGATTTTAATACAAAACATCCCTTTCTGTGTCCCTCTAAAATTGCACATTGCTGCCCCCTGTATATTCACTTACTCTTGGACCCCGGACTACAGACCGTCCAAAAACAGCAACGAAGCGAAAGCTCAGAAAGCCGTGAATGGAGCAATTCCGCTCGACATCTGTAATATATATAATATATTCTTTACAGCGAACGACAGGACTCGGGCTGAAGAACCTTCCACTTTTGGCAGCAATTTTGTGTCCAATGAGAGATTCATCTACATGCTGGCGTTTTACGTCTCACCTCTCTCTATACGTTTAAAGGGGTTGTCTCACTAAATTGATTCATCTCACCTCCATCCTGTTTTCTTGGTTTCACTTTGAATTCAGGGGCAGTTACTGGCTTCCACTAGGCTGCAGTAGAAGCCAGGTCTGTAGCTATAGCAACCAGTGCTGGCAGCCTATCAGGAGAGATCAAACAGGTCTGTTGCTATAGTGACCAGTGCTGGCAGCCTATCAGGAGAGATCAAACAGGTCTGTAGCTATAGCAATCAGTGCTGGCAGCCTATCATGAGAGATCAAACAGGTCTGTAGCTATAGTAACCAGCACTGGCAGCCTATCAGAGATTGAACAGGTCTGTAGCTATATAGTGACCAGTGCTGGAAGCCTATCAGTATAGCTCAAACCGGTCTGTAGCTATAGCAACCAGTGCTGGCAGCCTATCAGGAGAGATCAAACAGGTCTGTAGCTATAGCGCCCCAAGGAGCTGATGCAGCCCATACAAGAGGGGATATCTAGGAATAGGTAGGACACTGTTAATGGACACATATTGCAAAATGACTTGTTTTTGCAAGATCTTTAACATAAAAAGCAGCAATTCCTGTAGTGAGACAACCCCTTTAAAGGTGCCACCTTCCATTTGTCCCCGCTCCTGATCCCTTGTAGAAGCGGTTGCTGATAAATGCAATGAAATCATTTTGACACCAAATTAAAATGTAAAAAATTGGATAAGGACATTTGACAAGATAAAGCCTGTGAGGGCTCCCGGCTGCAGATCTATAGATATTTTCTCTCTGCATTGGGCGATTTGCCGTGTGACCGTCTTCCATTTCGCAGCGGCGGTAATAGGAACGGGCTGAAAATGAAATGACATCATTCTCTCAATGAAGATTGCTTTTTACTGATGAAGGAAAAACTGCAAACAGAGCTGACACACTTAACGGGCTGACAGATCGGTGCGCCGCGCTGTTAGATGAAGGCGCCGGGCGCGGCACGTGGAGGCCCAGGGAATGTTTCACAGCCGCTGCCTAACAGAGAAAAATAATTGACTGAAATACTGGTTCTGGGGAGAGGGAACAATACATTGCTGAACGTGGTGAAACCGGGCATCAAATATGACGAGCGCCAGAGGAAAAAAATGTTAAAGAAATCCCATAGAAATACACACAAAACCTCCAACGCTCTGCCCGAGATCAGGACAACATGGCTGCTTTACTCCAATACATGCCCCCTGCTTGCGTGCGGTGCTGCAATTCAGCTTCAATGAAGTGTATGGGGCCGGGCTGCAGTACCATGCACGGCCTGTGGTCAGGTGTGGCACTGTGTTGCAGTTCAGCTTCAATGACGTGTATGGGGCTGGGCTGCAGTACCCTGCACGGCCTGTGGTCAGGTGGGGCGCTGTGCTGCAGCTCAGCTCCAATGAAGTGTATGGGGCCGGGCTGCAGTACCATGCACAGCCTGTGGTCAGGTGGGGCGCTGTGCTGCAGTTCAGCTCCAATGACGTGTATGGGAGTGGTTTGCAGTAACCTGCACGGCCTGTGGTCAGGTGGGACGCTGTGCTGCAGTTCAGCTCCAATGAAGTGTATGGGGCCAGGCTGCAGTACCATGAACAGCCTGTGGTCAGGTGTGGCGCTGTGTTGCAGGTCAGAATCCATGTAATCCTGTAGACCACCTGCAGATTGCCAGCTGGGTTTTCGCCCAGTGGACATAACCACACCAGTATGTGATGTCACTGGTTAGGTCCACCAATGTAACCAGGCTTTTATTCAGGGTCCAGTAAAGACCGTGCTCCAGTAAGACCAGCCCCAGCCCTATCAAAGCATGGTGCCCCTCTCCTCCGAGTATCAAAGAAAGGGTAACCTTTTAGAAGGAACCTAACATCTAACACTAATTAGCTCAGAATGTCTATATAAGGGTTGATAGCCGACCACCCAAAACCTCTCATCCCTGGAAGGGAGTCCTCAGATTGGGGTCTATGTCAAGTCCCAGGGCCCCGTGCTGCAGTCCAGTACATCAAGCAAAGCTCTGATCTCGGCGCATGGTTCTGGTGCATGATAGCAGCACCAAGGGAACCGGACTAATTTCTGTCTGTGAATCAGGTCCTACCACGGCCCCCGGGGACCCTCAGGACGGTGTCCGATGCGGGCAGTGCGGCTGGAGATGGACGCCCCTGCTCTGTGGTCTATTGACTGCAGAACACTACATAGAGATGTGCTAGTGCTGGACACCAGGTGAGACGAGGACAGGTGTGTTATCTAATGTGTGGCTTTAAACAAGAGGGCCCGCCCCCCGGCCCCCCCCCCCCCCCGCGGCACAGAGCCGGCGCCCCCCCCCCCGCCCCGGGGCACAGAGGGCCGCCCCCCCCCCCCCCCCCCCGCCCCGGGGCACAGAGGGCCGGCACCCCCCCCCCCCCCCCCCCCGGGGCACAGAGGGCCGCCACCCCCCCCCCCCGGGGGGCACAGAGGGCCGCACCTTACCCCCACACTTTTCGATATTTAAATAAAAACACCCCCAAGCCCCCCAACAAAAAACCCCCCCCAACCCCCCCATACACTACCCTACCCCCCATGCCCTCTTTGTCAAATCTGGCTATAACAACACCCAAACCCTAAAACACTCCCACCCAGGCGATACTATTTCTCAAAAAAAAAATTTCAGAGTTTCCAAAAATGCCCTGAGTTTTTTGAAATTTTTTAAAAAATTTTTTTGTGTTCTAAAGTAACCAATAAATTATTTTACACGAAAAGCAAAAGGGAAAAAAAAATTTTTTTTGAATTTGTACTTTAGGCCCATATCTCACCCCCACTACGCTTTGACATGAGGCTCTGTTTTTTATATACATATCTTACCATCTTATACAAATTGCTTGCAAGTATTTAGCATCGTTTGTTCTGTGATTCTTTCCCTGTAACGCATTGTTACTGTTTTTCCCTAAAAAAAAAATTAAATTTGTTTTTTGTTAGTTTTGGGAAACCCCTTTTGTTTTTTCACTCTGCCTAAACCCTTTCTGGCCGGGTAAATTTCAAGCATTCGACCAAAATCTGACCCCGGGTTCTCTTTTACACTTCCCCAATTTTGGCCAGACTGGCTTGATACAAATACAGCTTTTCCTTCAATCTCCCACAAGTGTTAAAAAAGATAAAAACATTGTTACCCTTTTGCTCGTCAGTGTCTGTTCTACCTAAATGCTTGATTTTGTACCAGCCTGATGTTCCCCCTTTTACTACAGTAAGTTTCACTAAACATGCGCCTAAGGGAGGGGGGGGTTTGGGAATTAGAGTGGGGTTTGGGGGCTTGGCTTCCCCCACTCCTCACCCCTGCGCAGAGGGGATAAAAAAAGATGAAGAGACCCACCCAGAACACGCGGAGTGCACAGGTGGAAGCTGGGATTTTTTTGGGGGTTTTTTATTTTTTTTTTTTTTTTTTTTTTGGACATGGAGACCCCCCTTAACCTGAACAGAGGATAGCAGTCCCAGTGTCCTCACCACCAGCCTAGAGCAAGTTCTTGTGGCCAAAGGGGACCCTTAATGAACGGCAAGTCTGCAGCTCGAACATCTCCACTGTGCAGCAGTCCCCCTCGTGAGTCCGGGGTGGGGGCCCCGGGGCCCAAATTAAGGCGCTTTCCCTCTTTAATGCAATCGGGCAACGGAGAGTGTCCTTCAAAGAGGCCCATAGAAGGGACCCCGCAACATTCTGGGATCCCTTACAGACAGCACTAGGCCGTCCCCTCGTGGAAAAAACCCCCAACCCGAAAACTCTTGAAAAGCCGGGCCCCTGCTCCCACCCTGAGCCGCTGCCCCGTCTTTTACCGTGTCAGGAAAAAGAAAAAACGGCAACAAACAGAGCGATGCTGAAACGGAGGGAAAGCTGTAATCAAAAACATACGACTGTAATAGGGGTCAGCGGCATCACCGGCGGGTCACCTGAAAGAGCGGCGGGGGTCTATAGGGAGGCGCGTGCACCCGAGGCGGATACTACAATGCTCAACAGTGACCTGTGATATATAGGGTTATATGATAGGGGGAGGAACGATTTTGTATATATGGGGGGATATTTTAATGGGGTTTGAGGGGGACGAGCTCTGTGATAATAGGGTTATAGTTTGGGGAGAGGAGCTGACCGAAAATTATGGGTTATATGATAGAGGGAGGGAGCTGAGCTCTTGATATTGGGGTTTATATATGAGGGAAACTAGCTCTGTGATATATAGGGTTATTTTGATAGAGAAGGAGGCTGACTCTGTGGTATATAGGGTTTTTATGATGGGGAGGAAGGAGCTCTGTGATATATAGGGTTATATGATAAGGAGAGGGCTGACCTGTGATATATGGGGTTATTGATAGGGAGGAGTGACCTGATTATGGGTTTATATGTAGAGGAGAGGAGCGAGGCTCGTGATATATAGGGTTTATGGGATAGGGGACAGAGCTTATTTTTTTTTAATATTGGGGTTTATATGAAAAGGGAGAGGAGCGACTATGATATAAAGGGTTATATATGGGGGAGGAGATTGAAAGTCTTATGAAAATATAGGTTTATAGATAGGGGAAAGGGACGAGTCTGTGTACAGGGGGGTACAGAAAGTATTCAGACCCTTTTAAATTTTTCACTCTTGCTTTCATTGCAGCCATTTGGTAAGATCCAAAAAGTTAATTTTTTTGCTCTAACAGCTGAGCCTGTTACAGGGACTTTGGTGATGGAGGGGTTTTAAAAGCAGAGAACAAGGCTTCAGAGCTCAAATTATAAACAGCTTAAAGTGAAGTTACCATCCTAACCACTACTAGAACAGAGAGATATGGTCGGTAACCTAGGGAACCTCTGAAAACAAGTAGGAGGTAAGAACTGCTCTAACGCTGAAACAAAGCAAAATCAAAACAGCAATGCATTTGGTAATAGTCTTCATTAAAGGGGTTTTGCCACAATCTCATTGCCTACCTCCTGCATCCAGCTCTTCAGCTCTGCGTGCTCAGAAGGGGGCGTGTGCGATTTGTTTAAATTGCATATCATGTGACCCAGCAGGATGACTCCTCCAGGCCTTTCCTCTCTGAAGTCAAAGAAGGGTATGTTTATGTAAAGTATTGTGAGTAGCTAAAGCTAAAGTAGGTAAAGTTTTTGCCTTCAGGAACAAGGGTCCCAGGTTCAAATCCCTGCAGGAACCAAACCTGTGTTTTGTTTTTTTTCTCTTTATCAATGCACAGACCTCACTGAGGTTTCTTTTTTATTTATTTGCACTATTTGACTAATTATAAGTAGTACAGAGGACGGGAGTAGAATGACAGCACCTGGGGTTTGAACACTCAGTAGCTGCCTGAGAGGAGAGGTGACGTCTGAGCGTGTGCGACCAGGACTGAGGAGCTCTCAACCCTGGTCGTATCCCCTGGAGACGAGCTGTAAACAATGGATCACTAAAGGAGCAGCTAAAACAAAAACGGCGCAGAATTTTTAATAATAATGAATGGTAAAAATGTTATTTCATTTGCAACTTCCCACGTCAATTTTACTTCATGGCAAAACCCCTTTAACCTTAGCTGTAAAGGGGTCTTCTCACCACACTGATTATCTTTAAACATTTAGGGATAGTCCATGATTATTCCCCTTATATAAAAATACATGCACAAAATGGCACAGAGTACACAAGGCCTATACAGCTGTATATAGAGATTGCATTGCACCATTTGCACTCGAGCAGCTGCATTTTTCTTCTTTTTTTTTTACTCCATGCACACAAGGGGGCGTCCATGTAAACTCCGCGATTATGCATCATTTCCCTTAATGACGCAATCAATCACCGTCCACCGCCGCTGCAGATTTTTTTTTTCACGCCAGAGAGCTTTTCAGCGAGCAGTAAAAGTGCCTAAAATCTTCCCATTATTCCCCGCGTCCCCCAGAGGGGCAGAATATTGTGACTACGGCGCCGCTCCGAGCGTCCGCGCAATAGACGTCGGGGAGCGTCAGTAGTAACACATCAAACCTTATTTAGAAATCCGGGCACCTTTCATAACTTAATTACGGGGCGCCTGGCGCGGCCGCGCTCCTCCCGTCAGTCCGCACCGTGATTGAGACCTGCAGATCCGGCTCCTCTGCCCACACACATCAGGTGTCTGCAGGGCCTGATTAGGAGGCACACGCTGCACTATTCGGCTCGCTGTGTGTGGGGGGGGGGGGGGGGGGTGGGGGGGGGGCTCTTAAATTTTTTTTTTATTATTATTTTAACAAATCTCGTTTCAATAAATGTATTCAGATAATGAGGTCGATGTAATTCTATTCCGACCGAGCTGGAACACGCACATTTATGGGAACAAGCAACTCGCAATCTAGTTCCCTGCAGCAATTGCCGGCGCCTGATTGCTGGGGATTACCAACGCTACATCTACATAAATTATGGACGGCCATGCTCTGATACTGCGCAAAAGAAAATGGGTGCGTGCACGGGTTATTATACCGCCAATTAGTGATCACCACCTCGCAGTATAGCGGCTTTGTAAACTGAAGACGTCAGCCAAGTACAGGCAGTCCTCGACTTGCACCGTTCTGGCTTACATCTGTCCCCCAATTACAAAAACGGAGGCTTATGGGGCGTGCTGGCACTTGTAGTTCCATGTTCTACAGCAGAGAGTAGCTGTGGAACGACAAGTGCCAGCATGCCACAGCAGCACATGAGGTGAAATCTTCTTAACAGAGGCAGAGATGGCAAAACGAGTGTTAAAACCCTTCCCTGAACTATCCAAAACTAAAAAAAAAAAAAAAAAAATTTTGCTGGAGTTACATGTAATACATATACTTGTTCCGACTAACACACAGATTTAAGAACAAACCTGCAATCCCTATCCTGTTCATAATCTGGGGACTGCCTGTATAGTCAATGGTTCTATACCAATAGCAAACCCTAAAAGTGTCATACTCGAGGCCAGCGGCTCGGAGGCAGCCCGCCAGATCACTTAAAAGGGTTGTCTCACTACAGGGATTGCTGCTTTTTATGTTAAAAATCTTGCAAAAACAATATATGTCCATTAACAGTGTCCTACCTGTTCCTTGATATCCCCTCTTGTATGGGCTGCAACAACTCTTCAGGTCTCTATAGCTACAGACCTGTTTGATCTCTCCTGATCGGCTGCCAGCACTGGTTGCTATAGCTACACAGACCTGGTTCGGGAAAACCCCCTCTCCCGATAGGATGGCCAGCACTGGTTGCTAATAGTACTTGACTGTTCGATGCTACCTGATAGGGAATGGCAGCACTGGTTGCTATAGTACAGACTTTGTTTGATCTCTCTCCTGATAGGCTGGTCAGCCTGGGTTGCTTATAGGTACAAGACCCTGGCTTATACTGCCTGCCTAGTTTAGATGTCAGTAAACCCGGCCCTGCTGATATGAACTTCAAAATTAAACCAAGGGAAGAAAAACGAGAGGACTGTTGGAAGAGGATTAAGTGTTGTTAGTATTAGTGAGACAACCCCTTTAAGGTCTGACGAGCATAAACCTGTTCAAAGCTTCACACTGAGCCGTCCCGCTGCTCGCCAAGCACCAACAGCACGCCCGCAGCATCCCAAATTTCAAGTACTCCGTGCAAAGTTACCCTTGAAGTTTCAGCCAAAAAGAGGGTGAAAGCCTCTTTATAAGAAAAAGGTTTTGAAATTGGAAAGAAAAAAAAAGCTCCCCGTCGCCGTTGAAAAGCCCCAATCAGCATCCCCCCCCCCCCCCACCAGCCGCGCCACAACGCCCCTCTGAAATAGGCGACCGACATTATTGACGCAGCCGCTGTTTGAAGCTGATAAAAAGGAAGCGCCCGGGGCCGGCTGCGCTGGATCACCCGAAATGGCCGCCTTTGTACTCTGCATCTCCTAATGACTTGTAGGAAGAATAAGGACGTTCCCTTCAGGTGCATTACAGCAGCACTGGGACCCTCCGTAATAGCCGCCCTCAGAGCATAGATCTGCAAGTGCTCGGCCGGGTGGGTTTTCAGGTCAATGCGCCTTCTATTGAGCCGAGAGCTCCTTCTAAAGTGGCTGCAGGACGCCGCTTGTCCGAGCCACTGTGTCTGCCACCGAGCGAGACGCAGTAAAGAGGAGCCATTGCTCGGGGGCCGCCAGCTACTTCCATTTAGGCTTTACAGGATTTCTTTACAGTCCTGGATTCCAGCAAACATCACAGGAGTCTGTCCTGCAGCGGAGGCGATCGCCCGCACAAGGCCTGTCCATATCCACCCCCCCCCCCCCCCCCCACCCCCCCCCCCCCCCCCCCCACCCCCCACCTTGATACACATCTGGGGGCTTTCTAGGAGATTAGTGGGGCTGCCCGATTTTCCACCGTTACCTTTTCAGCCCATGATTAGTAGCGATTGACCTTCCCTAATTTTGCTTTTGTGCTCGTTTGGCAGAGAGTGTTATGGGGGGGGGGACGAAGAGAGGGCGCACGAGCGGCTGCCTGGGAGGCTCACACTGTGCAGACAACTGGATTATACAGAAAGCATGACCTGGGGCAAGTGCTCTGCAGACAGGGGCTAGGGAGCAAATGGGGTGACAGAGGGCAAGCGCTAAAGTGCACTAAGAGGGGGCACAGAGGCGGCGCCAGGACGGGGGCACAGAGGCGGCGCCAGGACGGGGGCACAGAGGCGGCGCCAGGGCGGGGGCACAGAGGCGGCGCCAGGGCGGGGGCACAGAGGCGGCGCCAGGGCGGGGGCACAGAGGCGGCGCCAGGGCGCGCCAGGAAGGCTGTGCAGAGAGGTGGCGCCAGGGCGCGCCAGGAGGGGGCACAAAGCGGCACCAGTGCGCACCAGTGAATTAACAGTCAGTGGGCGTGGTAGCCTTTGGTGGGCGGGGCTAAACACCTACTAATGATAAGATTTGAGGGGTAAATGCTCTTAAAAATCCAGCATACTTACAGAATAAGGGACGCAGCACTGGAAACAGCAGGTCTGACACTGGCTTGTGCTGCCCTCAGCAAGGGGGGCATAACCTATGTGACAGGTTCCCTTTAAGATGGTTTCATTTGTGCTGAGCAATATTTAGCTGATTTTTTTGATTGCACCTCCATAAAGATTCCCTGAATCCAACCATTGTCTTTTTCTTGTCATTTCATACAACCGGACAGACCGCCCCGATAGCACCGTGATCACTATAGAAACCACGAGCCGAAAAAATGCAATCGTTTAGCCGCGTGTACGACGGGCTTACAACGAAAGTCGAGACGCAGTCCGCTCCCTCACAGCGGCCGCCTGATTGAAAGACGAAGACTTTTACATGACTATAGGAAGCTTTCAGCGTTCAGCCGCGACGCGTCCCGATGGGTGAATCTGGTGATTATCCTGCACCCTCCATCCACGGTGAAAGAGATCCCGTCGCAGAGGTCACTAATTACAGGGGCTCCGGGACGGATCTGCAACAACCACCCTCCAAAGAGAAGGGAACAATCCAACGATAAGCCGACCCCAACCCTTCCATACGGTGCAGTAACTTGGTTACAGGACTAATAGGGATAGACTGCTAATGCTCAGGCTCTGACCCTCGTGTCAATTGAATTCCTCACTGGAGACCGGCTCAATCAATGGAAGTAATAGGTGAAGGGTTTAATCTCCGTGACTGACACATCCTATCCCCAGAAGAGAACAAACCCGGGCTCGGAAACCGCAAGACGACAGCTTGAAAGCTTAAAGGGGCATTGACCGGACACGGAGAACCTGGAGGCTGCGCGATCTGCTATAGAGCGAGTCGGTGCTAAAACTCCGTCCTTGTCAAATAATCTCCAAAAAAAAAAAGGGAATCTCACAAGAGAACAGAGAGTGACTTTTGATCACTATATTTACTAAGCTCTATCAGTTCTCTATCTATAAAACACTAAAACGTAACTTTTATTATGTATAACGCTTAAAAGAGAACCTGACGGCATAGTTTTCTGCACCCGTGGCTTAGGACAGCACAAGCTAGTGTCAGACCTGCTTGTTTCAGCGCTGTGTCCCTTTATTATGTAAGTGCTGGAGGTTTCGTGTTTTTAATGCTCAAAATCTGCATTTTCAGCCACAAGAGTCATTCGATGAGTATTCAGAGTAGTCAGTTTTTTTCAAACCCGCCCCACTTCAAACTCATAAACCTATTACTTTGAATATGTAGAAAACTGGTTAACTGCCAGTGTGGGCCGGGGCTAGCCTTTTGGTGGGCGGGACTAACACCTGCTAATGAATAAGATTTGAGGGGTAAAATGTTCTAAAACTACGCATCTATACAGAACAAGGGGATCCACAGGTCTGACACTAGTTGTGCTTCCCTCAGCAAGGAGGGCATAATCTATGTGACAGGTTCCCTTTAACCTCTATACAAACCATTTAAAAATTGGTGAGCACCTGGATAGGGTATGTATCTAACATGATATATATGGAATGAGCTTTGTCAACATGGGAACGGACCTCTAACCCATGTTGAAGCAAGTGTAGCGGGTGAAAACTTGTTGGGGATGGTTCAGGAATAACGTTTTAAATTACGATTTCTCACCTCTGTCTACAAGTGCCACCTGCTGCAGAGGGTGTCACAAGGGGGCCTTATTTGTCCGGTGTCCATTAGATGAGGGACGATTGCCCAAGTAGGATGCTTTGGATCCCTTACTGGAGTTAGTAAATTGTGCTTATATAAGGCTTTCCTGTGGTAGGTGGGGTTCCACCAGACTTAATAGAAAAGGAGCTATTCTTCCTTCAGAGGTAGAAAAGGGTTAAAATGTGAGGTTAGAAATCAGGGTTTTAAATAGTGTGTATATGAGGTTAAGTGTTATACATAATTAAATGTTAAGTTTTTAGTGCTTTATAGACTGAGTACTGATAGAGTTTAAGTTTGCCTTGGCAATATAGATAAATTTAAAAAAAACTCCGTCCCTATTATCTTTGGTATCTGGCTCCAATGTTATATATTTAGTAAAACCATAAAAAAAAAAAAAAAAAAACGTGCTTTAGAAAAATGCAAGGGAAATACAAAAAAAAAAAAACAAGTCCCTGTGACTTGATATTGCCGCATCAATCTTGGAATGGAGTTGGCCGACGCGACGTTGTTACGATTTCCTTCTCCGCTCAGAGAGGTTCCACCAAATAAAATAGCAAATTTAATAATAAAACATTCTCATTATTAAACATTCTGTAACATTTTTGTTTTAGTGGCTCCCTAAGGCCTCGTTCACACGGCTGATTCTGGGACGCATTTCAGCCTGTAATTTGCACCGAACTGCGCTCCAAATTGGCCGATATTCCGTCCCTAGGAATTAGGCAATTCCTCTGTTCTACATATATTCCCCCCGCTGCACGGCAACAAGTCGTACTGACAGAGCTAAATCCACGTTCCGCAATTACGGCGTGTGATTAAGCCGTGTGAACACGCTAGTGTACAGCTCATTCCAGGGTATAAGACCAGTGACGAGTGCTACTCAGTCCTGGACGCCACAGAACAGACATCACACTCTCCTCTCAGGCAGTACTGTCAGTCTCTTCCCTGATTAGTAATCATTCTCACTCACTGCTGAGCGAGTGTTCACCCAGGTTGCATGTCTTCTTAATCTCCTCCCCTCTGCTCAACGCGCGTGCTGCTAATAACGCACACTCACTGCTGAGCAAGTTTTCACCCAGGGGCTTGTCATTCTACTCACTGTCCTGTGTACTCCGTAGTATCAAACACAACTCACTGCTGAGCGAGTGTTCCAACCCCAGGTGCTGTCATTCTCTCCTGTCCTCGTGTAATCCTTAGTAATCACACACCACTCACTGCTGTGCGAAGGGTTCATACCCCAGGTGCTGCCATTATTCCCGTCCTCTGTACCTCTTAGTAATCGCACAACTCTGCTGATGAGAGTGTTCAACCCCAGGTGCTGTATTCTACTCCTGTCCTCTTGTCTTAGTAATCACACAACCAGGTGAGCTAGTGTTCAACCCCAGGTGCTGTCATTCTACTCTACTCATCTGTACTCCTTAGTTTTATCACACACATTCACTGCTGAGAGAGTGCTCAAAACCAGGTGCTGTCATTCTGCTCACGTCTCTGTACTCCTTAGGTAATCACACACAACTCAATGTGTGCAAGTGGTTCAACCCAGGTGCTGTCATTCTAATCCTTCTTCTGTTACCTCTTTGATAACGGCACACACTCATGCTGAGAGAGTGTTCACAACCCAGGGTGTGCCATTATTCTCCATCCTATGTGCACTTGTAATCCACACAGACTCATGCTGTGCGAGTGTTTAACCCAGGTGCTGTCAATCTACTCTCCTTCCCTGTACTCTTAGCTAATCACAACACACTCACTGCTGAGAGTTGTTCTACCCATGTGCGTGCCATTCTACTCCCATTCATCTGTGCTCTTAGTAGTCACACAGTCTCACTGCTTGAGCGAGTGTGTAACCACACAGGACAAAGTGCTGTCATTCTACTCTCCTACTCTGTTACTCCTTAGTATCACACTCACTCACTGATGAGAGTGTGCTCAATCCCCTGGTTCTGTAATTTACTCCTGTCCTCTGTAGTAAAAAGTGCAAAACAACTATCAGAGCTGCTTGGTTTTTTTTGGTCTGTCTATTGGCATTTTATTCAATCCCCCTCAAAAAACAAAAAAAAAAAAAAAACGCACCACAATATCTTGGGTATTTTAGAAGTACGCGTGTATTGTACGTCGGGGGGAGACTGACGTAATTGTTAGCCCTCTATGAACTGCCGTAAGTGCGGGCGCATTTCAGGCGTACTGAAGCACAAATATGCGCCCTGCAGTAACGCCGTATGAACATAGCCTAACAAAGCTGGAAAATCACCTAGGTCTATCAAGTCCTATCTACAGCCCTGCTAAGCCTTTGCTATGACTAAGAGCACATAGTTACTCGAAACGTGTGAGCAGTACCTCTAGCACCACAATGGCGCCTTCAGCTTTTTATGGATCAACACAATGAAAGTGCACGGATCCCATCCACATCTCCCGAACCCTCGTGCTGGCCCGTCCTGATCTGCACACTTCTGTTTGCTACATTTCGGAGCGAGGTATATGCATGAGGCAACGGTGAACAACTGACCATCTGGGCGATCACCTATAACCCTACCTTGATATCCAATTAGAAGGTGATTTACAGAAAACAAAAAAGGTCAAACATCTTTATGCCGTAAACCAACTAGTGGAATTCCATTTCAGACCCAACCCGTAGTCACTCACGACATACTATAGATTCTATCCTCTTGGAGAATTTATTCGTGCAAGAAGAGCTTGCACGAATGATGAGGATTAGGAGATAGAAAAAAATAGGATTATACAGAGGTTGAAAGAAAGGGGATATAACAAAGTTCAAATAGAGAAAGCACTGCACAAAATAAAGAACAAAACAAGGGGAATTTTTGACAAAAGAAAAATAAAAAAAACAGGATTGGAAAAAAAAGACAAATTTAAAAAAGGTCTAATTTTTTCTACAGCATATAGAGCAGAGTTTGAAAAAATAAAAAAGATTTTTCACAAGAATATAAATGTATTAAGACAAGACAGGGATTTAGTAAATATTATTGATAAGGAATTAAAGGGGTTGTCTCACTACGAAGATTATAGTTGAAAATGTGGGGACCAAAAATCTAAGGATGCACGTCCTTGGTTACTATCGGCAAAGTGCTATGGTTTTAGAGAACGGGCTGGTTTACATGTGCTTAGCAACGGTGTTTGTTTACTGGTCAGGGAAGCATTCTGTCCTGCCCAGGTCGTGCACATGCAAAGGAAAGGCAGTGAAGAGCGGGGGCAGGGAAGTGTGTATTGGCAGGCAGGGAGGAGAAGCAGTAAAGAGGATACAATGCACAACCCCCTGCAGTCCTCTCACTGCTTCTCCTCCTTGCTGCCAATACACACATCCCCGCCCTCCTTTAACTGCCTTTCCTTGCATGTGCACGACCTGGGCAGGACAGAATGCTCCTGACCAGTAAAACAAAACACCGTTGCTAAGCACATGTAAATAGCCGTTCTCTAAAACCGTAGCACTTTGCCAATAGTAAAACCCAAAGGGCGTACATCCTTAGATTTTTGGTCCCCACATTTTCAACTATGATCTTCATAGTGAGACAACCCCTTCAAATGTCTCCCAAAGAAGAATAGAACGATAGGCAATGAAATCTCACTTAGTAACTTCATTAAAAACCCCAGAATAGAGGGAAAAATGGATGGACAAACGGGCTTTTTCCATGGGGGGTCGTAGGTGTAACGTATGCAAAGTCACTAAAAAACATCTAAATTCAAAGCAAATCGTACAGATAATAAAGAATATATAATACGTAAATTTTTTAAACTGTGACAACTGATCACGCTATTTTGGTATGTACTGCGAGATATGTGGTAAGCTTTATATAGGATCAAGTATACGTAAAATTTAGACCCGCATTTCAGAACATCTTTATAATATTAAAAATGGCACGGCAACATATTCAGGAGTAGCACGACATTTTGTCGAAATACATGAAAGGGATATACGGAGTCTCATTTGTTTTGGTATAGAGAAAGTGGAGCGACCAAACAGGGGTGGAGATTGGTTGCACAAAGTTCGTATGAGAGAGGCATTCTGGATACTCCAACTTCAAAACCCGTATTCCAGAGGGGTTTAAATTATCGCAATGATTTGGCATACATATATTGAGTCCACAAAATTATTGTACTGAAGGAAATTATGTATATGCCAGCAGTTAAGTTCTATATTAAAAGCTAATGTAAGCTTATCACATAGTCGCAATGGTTGTGGTTTTTGTTTTTAATTGTAATAGTGAAAACCACGTACCTATTTTTATGAATGAATTTCAGTAGTAAAGGAAGTGACAGATTGTGATGCGGAAGCCTTTCCCCCTATATATATGAGCACTTCAATACAAACTGAATGCTGTGACAAGGGCTTAGTATCTAGCCAGAAGCGCGTCAGCCTTTACCATTGCCTGTATTACGCTATTTTTATCCTTATGCACGAAGATTGAAATAATAAAGAAACAGCTTTTATACCTTTCAAGTAGGTGCTTCTTTGCAAGTTTACTACTATAACCCTACAGTGTTGATCCAGAGGAAGACCCTCTATAAGGCGGATACCAATCGTCCCATAGAAAAGGAAAAATTCTTTCCTGACTCCAAATAGACTGGACCAACACCCAAAATCTAGTCCCCAAAACCTGACATCATATAACTGTGAAAAAAAGACACCTTCCTGAACTTGACCCTATAGTCACAACCTCTTTTGGCCCTGAGCTCCATAATGTCACTGCTATTACAGTAAAGAATCCACCATCACAACCTCTTGTGGCCCTGAGCACCATAGTGTCACTGCTATTACAGTAAAGAATCCACCATCACAACCTCTTGTGGCCCAGAGCTCCATAGTGTCACCGCTCTTACAGTAAAGAATCCCCCATCACTACCTCTTGTGGCCCCGCACTCCTGCTCACAACAAGAGCCTCTCCATGTTACCCCAACTCTGGACGTGCTGCTCATCTGTTGTAGTATATGAATACTACCAGCATAGAATAGTGACCAGTCCTACGGGGACCTGCACCCAATATCCCAAGCATTCTCTACTGGAAGTTGTGCTGTCTGAGCCCAAGTTCTATTAGAAATCCAGTCATGAGGGCCAACAAAACCCAGGATGACGCGTCCTACTCCACGTGGGAGCCTGAAGCTGTAGAACCGCCCACAGCCTGAAGAGGAAGAGTGAGCCTGAAGCTGTAGAACCGCTCACAGCCTGAAGAGGAAGCGCGAGCCTGAAGCTGAAGAACCGACCACAGCCTGAACCAAAAAGCGGGAGCCTGAAGCTGTAGAACCACTCACAGCCTGAAGAGGAAGCGTGAGCCTGAAGCTGTAGAACCGCTCACAGCCTGAAGAGGAAGCGCGAGCCTGAAGCTGTAGAACCGCTCACAGCCTGCACAGGAAGCGTGAGCCTGAAGCTGTAGAACCGCTCACAGCCTGCACAGGAAGCGGGATCCTGAAGCTGTAGAACCGCTCACAGCCTGCACAGGAAGCGGGAGCCTGAAGCTGTAGAACCGCTCACAGCCTGCACAGGAAGCGTGAGCCTGAAGCTGTAGAACCGCTCAGAGCCTGCACAGGAAGTGGGATCCTGAAGCTGTAGAACCACTCACAGCCTGCACAGGAAGTGTGAGCCTGAAGCTGTAGAACCACTCACAGCCTGCACAGGAAGTGTGAGCCTGAAGCTGTAGAACCACTCACAGCCTGCACAGGAAGTGGGATCCTGAAGCTGTAGAACCACTCACAGCCTGCACAGGAAGCGGGATCCTGAAGCTGTAGAACCCCGCACAGCCCGCACAGGAAGCGTGATCCTGAAGCTGTAGAACCACTCACAGCCTGCACAGGAAGCGGGATCCTGAAGCTGTAGAACCACTCACAGCCTGCACAGGAAGTGTGAGCCTGAAGTTGGCTGTGAAGAGTGGACTCTGTGAAACAGCCACACTTGAAAACCTCTGAAGAACTGTTTTTATAATGTTCAATTTAGCACAAAAAAGTAAAGACAACTGGTAAAAAAAAAAAAAGTGGGAAAAAAAAAATAAAAATAAAACTAGAAATAGGTTTTTGGACGGAAAACAGACATGAGCGCCTCAGACGTTCCCCACAGCTCGGCGTGCTCAACCCGTGCGTCACCATCATCCAAAAGCAAACGCGACCTGACTGCAGGTGGCCGAAAAGCCTGAAGCAGTTCAGTGATATAATTACTTCTGCCAAGGACGAAGGAGGAACTTAAAAATGAGGTTTTCCAATCCAAAAAACTTTCATGTTGGATAAGAACAGCTATAGCCCCTACAGGGCGGCGCCCCCCGCGGGGCCGGCTGAGCCGCAACCTCACTGCGCCCGCAACACCTTCAACATACACGGTCAGTAGGAAAGAAAGGAGACGGCAAAGAAGCCATAGACTCAAAGTTAATGGACAAGTGGTCAGACCTTCCCCACAAAACAGAAGCCATTGATCTGGGCTTTCTCCTCTACAACTACTTTTGACCACACTACAAATGCACAGTAACTTAAAGGTGTCATCTCACTATAAGGATTGATTTTTTTGTTATAAATCTTGCAAAAACAAGTCACTTTGCAATATGTGTCCGTTACCAGTGTCCTACCTATTCCTAGATATTCCCCTCTTGTATGGGCTGCATCAGCTCCTCAGGTTGCTATAGCTACAGACCTGTTTGATCTCTCCTGACAGGCTACCAGCACTGGTTGCTATAGCTACAGACCTGTTTGATCTCTCCTGACAGGCTACCAGCACTGGTTGCTATAGCTACAGACCTGTTTGATCTCTCCTGACAGGCTACCAGCACGGTGCTATAGCTTCTGGCCTTAATCTTCATGATAGATCCAGATGGTTGCTAGCTACAGACCTGGCTTCTACTGCAGCCTAGTGGAAGCCAATAAACACGCCCCTAAGTTCTAAGTTCAACCAAGAAAACAGGACGAATCAATGTAGTGAGACAACCCTTTAATGGTCAATACATGAGAACAAAAGTTTATGAACCTCATTCACACACATTGGAATTCTGGCACAACTGCCTTGATGAATGCGCCCAATTATGTTCCAGATGACGCCTCTCTCCTAGATCTTTTGTAATATACGTCCATTAGATTTCCTGGTGCCTCCTGCAGCTCTACATGAGCCGTTTGATGACAGGAAGCTCAATAGTGCTGGTCACACAAAGGAAACAGCTCTGCGTCCAGCCCAGGAGATCAGGCCACCAAAGAGGTTTAGATTTTTCAGGGCAGACATTAAAACCACAATATATTTGTTCCCGTCTCCCAAGTCCCCCTCACATAAGTTAGGTACATTAAAAGGAATGAGTCACACAATGACCCATTGTTTAACCCCTTCCTGACAGAGGGTCATAATAATGTGGCTCTAAATTTTTTCCTCTTTGCCTTCTGAAAGCCATAACTTTATTTTTCTACCTTCAGAGACACATGAGGGCTTTTATTTTGCGGGACAAGATGTACTTTCTAATGGTGTTATTCATATTACCACAGAATAGGCTGGGAAACCGTAAAATGATGTGTTCTCTGTATTCTACAGGTTGATACGAATCCGCCAATACTAAACATGTACGGTTTTCTTTATGTTTTGGTACCCCCAAAAAAAAAATTCCCAAACATTTTCCATTTTTTGAAACTTGTGCCGAGGCGCCATTTGTACCAACACCGATGGACTTGAATGAGGGGCATTTTTTTTGCGGGCTGAAGTGCACTTGTTATATCTAGCAGTTTGGAACACACGATTAAATTTATTCCAATTTTTGTGGAACGTGAAATGACCAAAAAACCCACAATT
This sequence comes from Phyllomedusa bahiana, assembly GCA_025379985.1. Lineage (NCBI taxonomy): Eukaryota > Metazoa > Chordata > Amphibia > Anura > Hylidae > Phyllomedusa > Phyllomedusa bahiana. The sequence continues at coordinate 25,071 of JAODAL010008674.1, read as the reverse complement.
ATGTTGTTTCTTCTACAGTGTTCAGCGTACGGGATAATGGACTTTTTCAGACGCGGCGACACCAACTACGTGTAACTTTATTTATAAAATGGCGAAGGGGGGGGGAGGGGATTTGAACTTTTAATTTTTTATTTTTTTACACTTAAAGTAAAAAAAAAAAAAAAAATTCCACTATTCACCACTATTGTTTCTACAATCTAATGCATGGTATTACAATGTATTACGGTGTACAAAGATGGCGGTTTCCCCACTTCCTGCCTGGGGCCTTCACAAGGCTTCGAGCTGCCATGTTCAGCGATCTCACCGCTGATGTCCCGATCACAGTGAGGAGCGGCACCGTCTCATTCTTTTAGATGCGGCGGCCATCTTTGCCGCAGTGTCTAAGGTGTTAAAGAGTGTGGGGAGGTGGGGTGGGGCTGCGATCCCGCTACAAAGCCCCTTACTGGCATCAGGACTTATCCATACGTCCAATGTCAGTAATGGGTTAACTTTCTCATGCTAAACCTGGTTTTTAAGAATTTTTGGTGGTTTTCTAAATTTTCAATATTAAAAAAATAAATAAATAAATCCTGGGGTCTTGCGGTTTCACTTTGGCCTCTGCTTTATAAGTCTGATAATGACTGCTCTGTAGAGAAAACTTTTCAGCAGTCTCCTCATTATCAGCACAGGCAGGATTACATAGAGCATGCCCACAACACTCTCCTATAGAAGTCAATGGGTCTGCTCCTGTTCACAGGCTCCTATGTCCATGAAGCTGCTGTGAAGACTCTCTGGATTCTGGAGATGTACCGAGATTAAAAGCCTTAACTGTTCAAAACTATTATCTCCAAGATCCTTTGTTGTGTATAATCGATGTTCCTTCCAGCCTCAAAACAGTAGAAGCTGCTGCTCGGCTGCAGAAAAGGGAGGCTACATACGGCACTGGAAACACATACACTGACAAATTGAGAATATTTCTTAAAGGGGTATTGCCACAATCTCATTTCATCCCTCCTGCATCCAGCTCTTCAGCTCTGTGCGCTCAGAAGGGGGCGTGTGTGATTTGTTTGAATTGCCTATCATGTGACCCAGCAGGATGACATCACCAAGGCTTTCCTCTCTGTAGTTAAAGAAAGGTCTGTTTATGTAAAGCATTGTGAGTAGCTGAGAGGTAAAGTTTTTGCCTCCAGGTACAAGGGTCCTCGGTTCAATCCCTGCAGGAACCAAACCTGTGGATTTTCTTTTCTTTATCAATGCACAGACCTGATTGAGGTTTCTTTTTTATTTATTTGCACTGTTTGGACTAATTACTAAGGAGCACAGAGGACGAGAGTAGAGTGACAGCACCTGGGGTTGAACACTCGCTCAGCAGTGAGTGTGTGTGATTACTCAGGAGCACAGAGGACGGGAGTAGAGTGACAGCACCTGGGGTTTGAACACTCAGTAGCTGCCTGAGAGGAGAGGTGATGTCTGAGCATGTGCGACCAGGACTGAGGAGCTCACAGCCCTGGTCGTATCCCCTGGAGATGAGCTGTAAACAATGGATCACTAAAGGAGCAGCTAAAACAAAAACTGTGCAGAATTTTTAATAATGATGAATGGTAAAAATGTTTGTTATTTCATTTGCAGGCTTCCCACGTCAATTTTACTTAGTGGCAAAACCCCTTTAATTTTCTACCTGCTGGACCTCCCCTTTCAGGGGCTTTTACCTCGGTCACTTATCAGCCAAGCAAATTTTTATTTGTTCCAGATAACTGCCCCATGTGTAAGGCCCTGAGATCAGTCACCAAACGATCACTCCTCAGCTGACCACATCTTTTATGCTGCGCCATCACATCTTCCAACTGTTCATGCAGGCTTAAAGAGAACCTGTCACATAGGTTATGTCCACCTTGCTGAGGACAGCACAAGCCAGTGTCAGACCTGCTGTTTCCAGCGCTGTGTCCCTTATTCTGTAATATGCTGGAGTTCGTGTATTTAATGCTCAAATCTGCAGTTTTCAGCTAGAAAAGTGTGTCAGACTCCTTATTGCAAGTTGATCAACGTTCTTTAAAAAGGATCCTTCACCTGCTCTATAGTTGGAGAACCTGTCGCTTAGTTTTTGCCCCCCTTGCTGAGGACAGCACAAGCCAGTGTCAGACCTGCTGTTTCCAGCGCTGTGTCCCTTATTCTGTAAGATGCCGAGTACAGCACAAGCCAGTGTCGGATCTGCTGTTCCCAGCGCTGTGTCCCTTATTCTGGAAGTTGCTGGAGTTTGAGTATTTAGTGCTCAAATCTGCAGTTTTCAGCCAGAAGTAATTTAAAACCCCGCCCACCTGATGCTGGCCCCACCCACCTCCAACTGATAACCCTATTACTTTGAATAGGTAGAAACGTGAATAACTGTCAACTAGCCCCGCCCACTGGCAGTTATTCACGTTTCTACCTATTCAAAGTAATAGGGTTATCAGTTGGAGGTGGGTGGGGCCAGCATCAGGTGGGCGGGGTTTTAAATGACTTCTGGCTGAAAACTGCAGATTTGAGCACTAAATACTCAAACTCCAGCAACTTCCAGAATAAGGGACACAGCGCTGGGAACAGCAGGTCCGACACTGGCTTGTGCTGTCCTCAGCAAGGGGGGGCATAACCTATGTGACAGGTTCTCCAACTATAGAGCAGGTGAAGGATCCTTTTTAAAGAACGTTGATCAACTTGCAATAAGGAGTCGCTCAATGTTTCAGCAGACACCTATTGGCCTCATAGCAGAGAAACCCCATCCGGCTGTATGCATTGCCCCCTTGCTTTACAGCCACGCCGTTTCTTGGCGGCAGCGGTGATGTGCACAAACTACAGGTATTCAGCGAGTCAGACGGATGAGCCCAGCAGGCAGAGCGTGCACCACCATCCATCATATGCACAAAACAGGGTAAACTCTTTGCCATTTGAAGTCACAGGAGACAAAAAAAAAAAATTATATATATATATATATATATATCTCCACGAGCTCAGCTGCTGTGCAAGGTTTTGTTCCCCAGTGAAAATCTTACAAAGTGCTTTGCCGGGGCGATAAATAGCCCCCGCGATATAAACCGTTTCTAGGTACAAGCGTCCGGTGGGATCGTTGCCTCCGTCTGACAAGTCCGTTAACAAGTTTGGCCAGCGCATACTTCTAAAACAGCGAGCACAGCTACACGCCGTGTGAACATGCCCCGTACGCTGCCACCACCATTATAGTTTCTGGCCAAAGCAGGCGTACAAAGCACTGTATGTGTGTGCAATATATCAGTGTAGGTCACATGCAGTGCTGCGATACAGAATGGGCCGGTTTGGCCTGATCTCAATTTTGCCATTGATGATGTGAAAACCAATCAGGAGATAAGAAACAAACTTCACCATACTGTAAGAGCCGAGGAGGGAGAGGTGGGCGGTAACCTAGGGAGGCTTGAGTACAGAAGCAGGAGATAAGAACTGCTCTAACTGAAAGGAAGCAGAACCACAATGCATTTAAGAGTCTTTAATTACTGTATATACTCTAGAGCCTATACCTGCCTATGGGGGACATATACCTGCCTATGGGGGACATATACCTGCCTATGGGGGACATATACCTGCCTATGGGGGACATATACCTGCCTATGGGGGGAACATAAAACCGCCTATGTAATTTTATTGGTATAGATTTTTATTTTTGAAATTAACCAGTAGCTGCTGCATTTCCCACCCTAGGCTTATTCTCGAGTCAATATGTTTTTCCATTTTTTTGTGGCAAAAGTCGGGGCCTCGGCGTCTACTCGAGTATATAGAGTAGGGTAAAACCTGTACGCAACAGGTCATTCTTTAATATAAACCCACCATCACATCCTCTTGTGGCCTCGAGCTGCATAGTGTTACTGCTTTTACAGTAAAGAATCCTCGTCTATGATGATGATGAAATCTTTCCTCTATACGTAGAGGACACCTTGTCATGTCTATAGGCCATGGTGTAAAGGGATCACATCTATTAACATTTCTACATGTTAAGTAAATTATCCCTTAGGCTATGTTCACATGGGTTAACTGCGGGGCGTAATTACGCCCCGCAGTTACGCCATGTGGCCGGGCGGGAGCGGGGGAGTAAGCAGTGGGCCGGCACTTCGCCGGCCCATAGACAATCATTGCTAGCGGCGCGTATACGCCGCTAGAAAGTGACATGTGAATTATCCCCCACCCTCGGTGTATTCGCCGACCAGGGAGAGGAGACGTAATAAATGGGCCGTTTTCAGCCCGTAATTAGCGCACTCCGGCGCGTAATTACGGACCGAAATACGGCCCATTTTAAGCCGTGTGAACATGGCCTAAGCAGTCTTTTATTCCAAGCTGAAGAAAACCAAATTTGATAACCTGTCTGGGTACTACAGACCAGCCACTCTCCAAACCAACTTGGGTGCCCTTCTCTATACCCACTTCAGATCAGTCATGCTCTTCTGTAGACCGACGCCCAAATCTGCCTATAATATCCCATATGTTGTATACAGGCTACACTATATTTGTCATGAGTATCTCTCGTTTTGTTGCATCCCATGATTTTATTACCTTGGCAGCCGCTGCCTGGAATTGGCCACTAAATTTAAGGCCCAAAGTGAACGAAATCACTGCTGTATTACTGTAACCCGGATTAAAGGGTGTTCGTTTCTTGATTTCCTTTTAAAAAAATGAGCAAGGTAAATAAAGACCATACCCAAAAACATTGCTGTTCGATTTTTCTTCTCAGAGTTGGGGAAGATCTCATCCCTCCCCTTTTGTCACAATGGAGCCAGAAGGCCCGAACCACCCACAGCCCGAAAAGGGAAACGGAGCTGGGCTCAGAACCCCCACGCCTGAAAGGAAGGAGAGCCCTGAGGCGTAGACCCCCCCACACCCGAAGAGGAAACGGGGCCATGAGGTTTACCCACCCACAAACCTGAAGAGGAAAACGGGAGCCATGAGGGTGTAGAAACCCCCCACAGCCTAAAGGGGAGTGAACGAAATCACTCTTACACGCTGAAAGAGGAGCGGGAGCCATGAGGCAGTAATAGACCCACCACAGCCTGATGAGGAAATGGGAGCAGAGCTTACACCCTCCTTTTTAACAGGAAGCGGGAAACCATGAAGCTGCAGAACCACCCACAGCCTGAAGAGGAAGCGAGAGCCATGAGGCTGTAGACCCACCCACAGCCTGAAGAGGAAGCGGGAGCCATGAGGCTGTAGACCCACCCACAGCCTGAAGAGGAAGCGGGAGCCATGAGGCTGTAGACCCACCCACAGCCTGAAGAGGAAGCGGGAGCCATGAAGTTGTAGAACCACCCATAGCCTGAAGAGGAACTGGGAGCCTGAAGCTGTAGAACCACCCACAGCCTGAAGAGGAAGTGGGAGCCTGAAGCTGTAGAACCACCCACAACCTGACCAGGAAGTGATATCCTGAAGCTGTAGAACCACCCACAACCTGACCAGGAAGTGATATCTGAAGCTGTAGAACCACCCACAACCTGACCAGGAAGTGATATCCTGAAGCTGTAGAACCACCCACAACCTGACCAGGAAGTGATATCCTGAAGCTGTAGAACCACCCACAGCCTGAACAGGGAGTGGGAACCTGAAGAGGACTGTGGCTTTCAAAACCATGTTAAAACAACCCTTTTAAAAGAAGGTAATCTGTGTGGATTTCCAGTAATAGGCAGGACACTGAAATAACACACACACTGCTGTATATATACCGGATGAATCCCGTAAGACTCCTCATTACCGGGGCGCAGCTGCAGGTCGGCCTCTGAACATGGAGGCGCAGCGGCCGCGGTCATGGACGCCCGCGCTACATAAAGTGCTTCTACTTCTGTGGTTACTAAATCAATACGAGACTGATGTCTGAAAGAAAACCCCGGATTTGTAGACACAAAACAGCCGGATCAATAGGCGAAGCCTCCCCCCCAGCCCAGGAGCGACATGTGGTCACCTGTACAAGCTCCTCACATGCGTCTTACCATCAGCAGCCCGGCCGCTGCCTGGACGGGGAGACTCGTGCTGAGTCAGCGATATGTAAGCCGCTCGCAGGATGAAACCACAGCAGGTTATCTCACTATGGAAATAGCTCGCGCCCCATCTCCTGCCTGGAGCTCGGGCAGACGGCTTCAGGGCAGCAGGTGGTGAGTGCATAGTGAGCGGAGCAGGGACGGTTATTTAAAGGGACATCACATCATATATTACAGTACAGACTGATAGCAATCTCCTGACATTACCGGAGTCACTTCTGCTTTTTCGGCTAAGGGCTAATGGTCATCTAAAGTGCACGCCTAGGATGCAAAATAATAATCAATGCAAGAGGGCACCGGAAACAATTCAGAGGACCCTAAATCATGGCAATGGGGGCAAAGGCAAAAACTGACTTAAATGTTAACAACCACCACTCCCACCAAAAAAAAAAAAAAAAAAAAAAAATAAGATACCTACACAACCACACAACCCCGATGTCGGTAACCAGGGCTGTGGAGTCGGCAAGCCAAACCCCCGACTCCCTCATACATGGATCATGTTTAAGTGATAACTTTACTGTAGTAAAATGGTCACATCAGGCTGTTTATCACCTTATGATACAATAATCAAGCTATTTAGGTAGAACAGACACTGACAAGCAAAAGGGTAACAATGTTTTGCTCTTTTGAACACTTGTGGGTAGAGTTGAAGAAAAAGCTGTATTTGTATCCAAGTCCAGTCTGCACCAACATTGGGAATGTGTAGAAGAGACCTGGGATCAGATTTTGGTCAAGATGTGCTTGAATCTGATCTAGAGCCCAGAAGGATTCAGGCAGAGCTGAAAGCCAGAGGAGGATTTCCCAAATGCTAACAAAATAATAAAAATTAAAATTTTGATTTTTAGGAGCAAAACAGTAACAATGCAGTTACAGGAAAGAAGCAGCAGAACTAAGCAGATGCTAAATACTTGCAAGTCAAATTTATGTATAAGATAGATAAGATGACTGTATATAAAATTAAAGTAGCCTCATATACAAAGCTGTAGTGGAGGGTGAGATATGGAGCCTGAAAGTCACAGGTTCAAAACATTGTTACCCTTTTGCTTGTCAGTGTAAAATATATTTATTGGATATGACTTTAGAACACAAAAAAAATTGTAAATATGCAAAACACTGCAGGAACATTCATATTGCCTCCATCAGATCCTGCAGACATGACCTCACATCTGATCTAATTATTTCCAGGCTAGAGAACGGCCTCTCTACACTAACTTGGGGGAAAAGCGGTGACCACAGGGGCAACATCTCTAAAAATGTCAGGGTATAAAGGAATTGCCTCAGCCACAGTCAGTTTAGATGAATGGTTGAACTCTTCTACTTCTTTGAAAGCAGGTGAAACATTTTGCTGAAATCTGTTTGTCCTGGGAGCGGGATCTTTTCCCCTGGGGCAGCGCTGTGCCTGCTCCATGTCATCAATTACACTCCTCATGTGATGAGGCTGAAGATATGGGAGCAGTAGCACTGGCTGCACCCAATTCCTCTTGCTCTTTGCATCGAACTAACTGGAGCAACTCATTATATATTTTGGGAGTTGGTCCATTTTACGACGACTCCGACTCCTGCAAAATAGGGACCTCCACAGCCTTGTGAGAACTATGAATTACGTCCGTCTCCCCCAGGGTACAATGTGCGCATATTGTACCCCGGGAGAGAGAGGTGACAGGTCACTTCTTCCCACAGCTCACACACCACTGATAATGAAGGTGAATGGGAACGCCGCCCGCACCCGCACTTTACAAGTATGAGCAGGACAGCGCGTACTTCTAAATCACCCGGCATATTGCAGCGTGCACCAATACGCTGTGTGAACATACCCCAACGTCAAAGCCAACAAGCTGCAGGTGTAGAAACCCGCAGCACAGCTAGGTTTGCTCAGATCTCATCCACAAAATCCTGAGCAGTTCTGCAACATGTGACCGTTCCCTGATCGGACGGGGTCATAGCTCCCATAATACAATGGAGTAGGAGGCTTCACATCTAGACTGGGAGGGAGATTATTAAACCCTGGCTAAAAGTAGCTTTCCCAGGCTGCTGCCTCAGGAACCCAACCCCCCCCGTGCCGGGGAAACCCCGACAGATAGGACAATACAGATGGGATTGTGCGGGAGTAACCTCTATGGGGAGTACAGTCATCTACAAACCTGGGCCCCCACACCGGGGGCCACCGGCTGCAGCGACAGGGAAACACAGCCAAAAAAACCAGAGAGCCCCAAAAATAAATAACCACCAGGGCTACATGTCCCGTATCCTTACATGTATTTGTGAGGGGATACATGTTGGTGGGCATACTCCTCTTCAGATAGTGAGGTACAATGCTGACTGCTCTTTCCTTATTAGTGAGGGGTTTCAGTGATTGGTGGTTATGCGCCTCTCTACAGTCAGTGCGGTACTACATGTCCTGACTGCCTTTCTGATTAGGAGGTGCATGCAGTGATTGGAGGTCTATGCCCTCTCTACAGTACAGTGCATACAATGTCCGTACGTCTTAATGTATTAGTGAGGTGCATGCAGTGAGGTTGTCTTAGCTTTCCCCTCACAGTACAGGCGGTCTACATGTCCCGTATGCCTTTTCTGTATTAGTGAGGGGCATGCAGTGACACACCCCCTCCACAGGCTCGCTGTAGACCACTGACAGATAGGACAATACAGATGGTGTCTAGCGCTCATACACGTATATGGTAGATACAGTCAGCTGTTACAATCCTGGAGCCGCCACGTACCGCGCCCCGACGTGCAGCGTCACAGGTATTCACAGTGAAGAGCAGCAGGAGGGTCCCAACATATATACAGTATCCACAGCAGGGCTACATGTCCTGTACTGCTCTTACATGTATTAGTGAGGTGCATGCATTGATTGGTGGTCTGTAGCGCCTCTCTACAGTACAGTGCGGTACTACATGTCCTGTACTGCTCTTACATGTATTAGTGAGGTACATGCAGGGATTGGTGGTCTATAGCGCCTCTCTACAGTACAGTGCAGTACTACATGTCCTGTACTGCTCTTACATGTATTAGAGAGGTGCATGCAGTGATTGGTGGTCTATAGCACCTCTCTACTGTACAGTGCGGTACTACATGTCCTGTACTGCTCTTACATGTATTAGTGTTGTGCATGCAGTGATTGGCAGTCTATAGTACCTCTCTACAGTACAGTGCGGTACTACATGTCCTGTACTGCTCTTACATGTATTAGTGAGGTGCATGCAGTGATTGGAGGTCTCTAGCGCCTCTCTAAAGTACAGCGTGGTAATACATGCCCTACCTTTCTGATCCGTTCATAGAATGGTCATGTCAATTCTTGATCTGTTTTACACAACAGACGCCCTATTTAAAATTATTTCCTGCTGCAGCAAACACCCCACACTTTGGGCACGTGTTTGGATGGGTTTTACACAGCGCTTTTCAATACGTGAACATAGCCTAAAGGAAGTGAAGCAGATACTAATCCAGATAATCCATTATGTTGGGGACTTTTTGGGGCTTCAGAACCAATTACCATAAACTTATGGTCCCAACATACAATATTAATGGGTCCTGTGACGATCATTGTATGGTGAGGAACTACTGTGCACACACGTCAACCCCATCACTGAAGCCTAATATTGTGTAGGATCCATAATGCCACCACACTGTCTCTGACTTACTGAGGCCAGGACTCCACAAGACCTCTGAAGAGTCCGGTGCCATCACACCCTGTAGGTTGTGAGGTGCAGCCTCCATGGATGGGACTTGTTTTCATGTACATCCCACAGACACTCGATCGGAATGAGATTTGAGGGTTTAGAGTCTTCACCTTGAATGTGCTTTGTTCTTCTTGATTCCGGGACAGTACTTGCAGTGTAGACCTGGGGGGGGGGAGGGGGCATTATCCTGGTGGAAGAGATCACTGCCATTACGGGATCCCACTGCTATGAAGGGGTGGACTTGGTCTGTACAATGCTTAGGTAGGTGGTACCAGTCATAGTACCATCCTCTTGATGCCAGGAGACCCCAGCAGAACATTGCCCATCACACCACCGCCGCCATCTTGTTTCCTTCCCATACTGCATCCTGGTGCAATAGCTTCCCTAGGTAGACCAGGCCGCCTTCTTCCACCGATCCATGCTCTGGTTCTGGTAACTGTAGACACGTTAGTGGTGAACAAGGGTCAGAAAGGGGTCCCTGACCGCTCTGAAGCCCTAATGCTCAGGCTAGCCCTCTGGTTCAAGCTACTGTAGAACACAAAAATGTGCAAAAAGTTCCTTCTGGCTTTGATGGAAAGAGGTCAGGACACACAGGGCAACACAGCTCGCGGCATTGGGGCCACAGACCAGTGAGAGGAATAAAGGAGTTTTATCGTTTGAACTGTTCGGGCTGTTCAGCTAATTCTCTGAGATTGAGTTTGAAATCCAGGGGGGCGTGTCTCCCCTCCCAGGGGGGCGTGTCTCCCCTCCCAGGGGAACTGTGACATTATTTTGTATGAAGCAGGGGATGCAGAAGGTTGTCTGGATATAACAGCTCTGTAGCTTGTGCCTGCTTATGTCTGCAGCCTTCAGGCTCCACAAGCTCCCTGCTGTGCTATATGCAGTTATACACACAGATGAGACATGTGAGGAGTTTACACTGCCTCCCCCCCCCCTCTTCCCCTCTGTTACCAGGCTGCAGTCTGTGTTACTGTTTTATATGGAGCAATGCACACTGTCCTACCCTTCTCTCCCCCTTTTAACAGGCAGGAGACTCTATAATACTGTGTTATATGAGGGGGATCTGTGACTTAAAGGGGTTTTGCCACCATGTAATGTTGACGTGGGATGCTTAGAAATCATAAGTTAGGCACTTTCCTAAATGCATGTCATTAAAAAAGTGTAAAAAAAAAAAAGCAGCCATCACCCAAGTAAAGATGTTAACTCTATCAATGTTCACTGACAGCAAGAACCTGTTATATCTCTTAGTTTACACACAAATGACACTGAAAGCCAGCAGCTTTTACTTCTGTTCGGGTGCTTTTGGTGCGTTTTTTGATGCAACAATGTATAGCATTAATTGTTGTGCTTTCCTGCACAAAAAACGTATCCAAAAAAAACCCCATCAAAAACGCACCATGTGAAAGCACCCTTCTAGTGGTGTTCACCCAAATTGTACTGACAACAGGCAGAGACCTTTACTCAACTACAAGGACAAATGTCAGCTTCAAGTAAAGATCTCTGCTTGCTGTCACTGACATGTGAATGAAAACAATGGGGGTAGAAGAAATCAGCTGTGAGAGAAGACCCTGCTCAACCTATAACTAACTTGGGCTGGTGGCTTTGCTCTTACAAGGAAGGGGTTTGGAGTTCTAGTCCCTCACACAGTATTTTTTCCCCCTAAATTCTACACATATGTAGAGAGACCTAAAATATATATATGCCAATCTCTATAATGATATATATACACATACATAGCTCCCCTATATCATGTCTCATCCCCCAGAGTATATGCATTGTATCACATATGTTGGAAGTGCTTGGTGTGACTATTGCGAGGATAGGACACTATATACACACACACACACACACAAACTCCCCTATATAAAGAAAACTATAGATGTCTACACATATATTTTCCATCTTTAACATTGACACCAACAAACACCCCCACCACACACACACACACCAACAAACCCCCCCTAATAAAAAAACTATAATGTCTACCAAATTTTTTTCCCCATTTTACATGTGTACAATTTATAAAAAAAATTTTTTAAAAAACCACTGATGGGGCTTGAACTCCTAACCTCTCTCTTGCAGAGCAGATCAGCTAAGCACTACACTACACATACAGCTGGTACACATACTGTGCTGAATCCTTATGTTATACACTACAGACGAAGTCATAAGGAGGCGGGGCTTGCATTAGATCTGAGGAACAGAACGCCCTCTTTTCAAAGTAGCAGCTTAAGGACTGGATCTGTGAGGAGGTGAATCAACCTCTTGGCAAAAGCCCATTAAAACAGGCAGTAATTGCCCAGATTCTTCACCCTAGAGCTGGGAGATGTGTATAGAGCCAGCAGACCTTGGTTTCACCATCGATTTTAACGGCTCAGAGGGGAGTAAACACAGAGTGTGCAGGCAGCCAATCACAGCGCAGGGGGCGTGGCCAGGGTGTTTCCTGTCTAGGGGCGTATCCCAACAGGCTGAATGAAATGTCAGCCAGCCAATCGCAGTGCAGGGGGCGGGAACATTCAGGGGGCGTGGCCAACCAGCAACAGCAGAAATAGCACACAGATTTACAGAAAAGCTCATATCTGCTAAACCAAGTGACTGAGGTAATGCAACCCAATTACAAAAGTGCTTATTTTTACTGTCCCCATAATCTGAGATATGATCTTTGTAGCGATACAACCCCTTTAAGGCTTCAAGTGACCACTGAGGTTTTGTTTCGACATGGGCGCATCAACGAACCTTGCTCCCTACTCCACAACCGGGGTCTAAACAGTAGAGAGGGATTTTCATACAGAAAATAACGTTCTAATGGTCTTATTAATACAGATCATAAACAGGTGAATATGGAAAATTGCTTTTATGGGAAAAAATTCTGGCAGAGAGACGCCATCTGTTTTATCATTTTCCTCACTGTGAAGACCCATTAAAACTAGGATTACAGCACCCTGGGGGGCGGTGGAGCGGTATCAGGACTACAGGGATCGGCCTGGTTTTGTAATAGGGCTCCAACTAGTGCTCGGGCCGGTATCTCCACACACCTCTGAGGTCATAAAGAGCCAGGTCTTATATTCCCTCTCTGTCAAGTCCTCTAACACTAGGCTTGCAATAGCTTGGTGGCAGTGCAGGGGTATCGGGACTACGGGAAACGGGTTTGTATTGGAATTAGGCCCCCATTTCAGTGCTCAGGCTGGTACCTCCACACAACACTGAGGTCTTTTACCGCTCTGTGAAGACCCATACAACTACATGTACAGTAGCATAGGGGCAATGGAGTGATGCAATGACTACAGGGATTGGGCCGGTTTTGTAACAGGCCTCCAGTTTCAGGCCCGGGCCGGAACCTCCAGGCACCCGATGTCATACAGAGGTATTTTGTCCATTTTCTCTCTGTGAAGACCCATAAAACTAATTAAACAGTAGTTTGGGGGGTGGTGGAGCTACGCTAGAGGGATCGTATATATGCAAGGATGTGCTGCAAAATCCCTCCTCGGCTTACACTCGAGTCAGCTGTCGGCGTCTAGGTGCTGCGATGGTCCGGGCACCGGCGGCGATCTCTTCAGCTGTATGTGACTCCTCTGGCAGCGCATACAGCTGAAGATACTATTGCAGAGGAGAGAGCGCTCCCTGCTCCGCCATAGGACTCCACAGTATCCGGTAAAGTCAGCGCGATAAGTCATCAAGCCGCCTGTGCTGGGAAGAAGACAAAGCGCCTCAGAGCAGCGGGTGAGAGATGGGAGTACTTGTACTTTTTTTTTTTTTTTTAAAAACCCTGCCCAATTGGAGACATATACCCGCCCATACCTGCCTTATTTTTAAAAACCCGCCCATACGGGACATTAAACCGCCCATACCTGCCCATGGGGGACATATACCCGCCCATACGGGACATTAAACCGCCCATACCCGCCCATGAGGGGGGGGGGGGGGGAGGAAGACCTATACCTGCCTATGTCTTTTTATTGGTATCCATTTTAATTTTTGAAATGTACCAGTAGCCGCTGCATTTTCCACCCTAGGCTTATTCGCGAGTCAATACGTTTTTCCAGTTTTTTTGTGGCATAATTAGTGGCCCCAGCATATAGTCGAGTATATACGGTATTTTGTAAATCGGGCTCCATTAAAGTGCACAGACGAGGACCTCTTCACCCCTCTGAGGTAAAACAGGGGCGCTTTGTGTATTTTGGTCACACACTATGTGATGCCATATTCTATATCTATATCTATCTGCCCCAATGAAGCCAGTGTGGCAACATGTGGAGGCCGTGTCGCTCAAGACCAGGGAGCTGCACAACCAGCACCAGAGCTAGATCAATGATGAATATATATATTCTCAATTTTCCAATCACTACCAGACTGAGGTATATATATTTTTCTATTAAAATAAATCAGAAGAGAAAAGCAAGAAGGGACATGAATGAAGCAGCCGCGGCGTCCACACCAGCTCAGGATCCGCATCCTTCACATGCAAACAAGTCCGCGCCGCCTATTGTTCGGCAAAAATTCATCCGTCAGTAAAATTTATATTGGTCTATTCAAATTTCCTTCCCGTTTCTCTGCGAGTCCACGTCCGCTCCCCTCACTATGGAGATGAGCCTCCAGATCTCGGCGGCAGCAGGTCGGCGTGAAGAGATCAATAGCTGTAAATCAGGATTTGGCGCTCGGCTTTGGGGATTTGCCGCAATTCTTTTATTACAGGAGTAAACTTTTTTTTGTGAGCTCGGAGGACGGCCGCGTTCCCGTCCGTATGGCTCTCGTCTACTGGATCGCAGCGCTGATGACTGGAATGGATGGAGGGAAGGATTTCTGACGTACCTGGGGAAAGAAGGGGTTGGGGGGGGCTATATGGGGTCACGAGCACCCAAAAAACTGAACATCCGAAATAGAGTTTCATTTGGCTTGAAGATCACTTTGGACACAGGTGTCAAACTGCGGCCCTCCAGCTGTTGGGAAACTACAACTCCCATCATGCATTTATATAATCTTTAACAGTGGGCATGATGGGAGTTGTAGTTTCCCCAACAGCTGGAGGGCCGCAGTTTGACACCCCTGACTTTGGCCATCAATGTTGGCTGGAGTGGTCACTTCTAGATGGCAGCTGCTGGACACCAGTCCGGGTCCTCCAATTCCAATCTACATGGCGAAATAGTCAATTCGGACAGCTGCACTTGAATGTTATAACGAGCGAGCCCCGCGCCTTGTGGAAAGGAGCAATGATTGTTTCCATACCCTGAACCCCACATTAATGGATCAGTCGTAGGAGCCTGGGGGTCTAGACATATTATATAGGCAGCTTTAGATTCATGCTTCCTATCCCTCTCTTCCTGGTCAGAATGTGGGTGGTTTTATAGCTGCAATTAACATATCAGCTCCGTATTCCCAGCTCTTCTAATTGCACTGACCTGAGAGCAGGAGATGTTATCTATACAGCAGTGTGCTTCAGAGCTCAAAGTAAACCAGTAATTACTCTCCTTTGTTTGTTACAGATAACACAACCTGTTCTGAAGCTGCCGGTGTCCTGTGTTCCGACGAGGGGTGGGGGGGAGAAAAGAAGGAAAGAGCGAGATGCGAGTGCACAGAGAGCGACATGCGAGTGCACAGAGAGCGACCAGAGAAATCAGAGTGCACTCAGAGCAGATAAAATCTGTCTTATCTCCTCAAAGTCAAATAAACAGAGCAATATATTCAGAAAGGCTCCATTTGCCGTTCCCTACATGTAGAAAGTTCATCTTTGTAGCAAGACAACCCCTTTAAGGCTTGTCTACATCCAGGTGATGTCTTCCTTCCCTCACAGAGTCTCCAGAAGTGGCTACAAGTATGAAAACACTTGGAGGTTATTATCGGCGTTTCCTGTAAGAGGCGATCTTCAATAAGCCGTCTCTGACAAGTCTCCCGGCGCTGCCTCCTAACAAGGCTCAGCCATTTCCTCAGGAACCATTGATTTAAATCAACCTTCCTTTCAATACTCGGGCAGAAAGTCTTCATGTGAATCAATCTATTTAATCAACTCTTCTAGTCGTGCAATTTGCTTTTGCGGAGATTTATATCCGTTGGCGGAGTGTTGCATCAAAACACAGATTTACAGGAGTAAGTAAACCTTTATGCAGAGTCTAGCGCAGCTCCCGTACTATTACACGCTGATTTATGCGCCGCATTAACTGCAGGATGACATCTAATAACGGAAATGTCTCCTTCAAGGCGTAGATTTTTTTTTTTTTTTTTTTTTTTTTTTTTTTTTTTAATAGTTATGATGCAGAATATTTCATACAATGTAATCCTGAAACTGATGCATGGAGCCTGCAGTACTGGTTTTTACCACAGCGGAGGAGATAATTTCCATAGACAACAATGGAACAGCGCCCCCACTGCATTACAATTAAAGGGAACCTGTCACATAGGTGATGCCCCCCTTGCTGAGGGCAGCACAAGCTAGTGTCAGACCTGCTGTTCCCAGCGCTGTGTCCCTTATTCTGTAAGATGCTGCAGTATTAGAGCATTTACCCCTCAAATCTTATTCATGAGCCGGTGTTAGCCCCGCCCACCAAAGGCTAGCCCCGCCCACTGACAGCTATTCACATGTCACTACCTATTCAAAGTAATAGGTGTTATCAGTTGAGGTGGGTGTGGCTAGCCTCAGGTGGGCGGGAAATGAAAAAACACTGACTCTTTGAATGACTCTTCTGGCTGAAAACTGCAGATTGGAGCATTAAATACACGAAAACTGCAGCATCTTACAGAATAAGGGACACAGCGCTGGAAACAGCAGGTCTGACACTAGCTTGTGCTGCCCTCAGCAAGGGGGGCATAACCTATGTGACAGGTTCTCTTTAAGGTTGTATACCGAAACGCGTCAGGGAAATGGCGCCTTGTGCTTTTAGAGTATTTTTTGATATGGACAAACAAAACACTAGTATTTTCAGACGTATTTTGCCCAGGATAATTGTGTGTGGACGCCAGATCTCTTCATTTGACTGCAAATTTGCTAAATCTATTGGCGTTTCCGATATTTCCAGGCACCGCACCCTAGATTCTCACCGAGAAGAGACACAAAGTGCAGCAAAGGATCCAGGGGATTGTAGCTTAACTGGGCAAAGAAAGCGCTTCCATACAGGACATGCTGCTGCTTAGCCACAGAGAAAGGAGGCGACCTACAGCAGGAGGGTTATAATCTGTAGTGCACAAAGCTGCAGAGCTCTAAAGAGTGAAAGCTTTTCATTTAGCCAAGTAAAATGCTAGAGATAAAAGACTAAGCAGGGAGTGACTCACCATGCTCAACGGAACTGACTGAGGGCAGCTTAGAGCAATGAGAGAAGTGAGAGAGCAGGGAGAGGTGGTCGGTAACTAGAGAAACTTGTGTGCTCTAAGAAGGGATAAAATCATCTTTATCTGCTGAACGAAGCAAAATCAACAAAGCAATGTATTTGGTAATAGTCTTCATTCAACATTCCCTACATATTAAAAGGGAACTATTGTGGTGAGAGAATCCCTTCAATGAGGTCAGCATGCCTCAGAGGGGGAAAACATTCCAAAGTATTTAGCTTCTATTACGTCTTCTCTTAAAGCGGTGATCCCATCCGTTTACTTGCAGCAGCGCTGAATCCGGGGCGAGCGGAGAGTAGGATTTATTTTTTCATATCATGACTCCATCAGAAGCTTATTAATAAATCAGAAGCGGACAAACCCCCTTACCATATCCTGGTCTTATAGCAGTGCTACCATGAGTCACACTCCCTTCTACAAATTCGGCAGCTTCCATCTCAGCCGCACTGGACCTGTCAAGTTGAAACCAGGTCACCTTTCCAAATAGATCTCCCTTCAGAACAGCTTTCTCTCCGAGGAGCCTGCGGCACAGTCACCCGCACTACACATACAAACTCCCCCGTAGAGAAGGGTCTTGAGAAAGAACTGCGAGCTGGCAGAGGAGACCACCTATCATCTGTCCCACAGGCTCCACGCCAGAGCGCAAGTCGTCTCCCATAGACTCTATAGTGAGAACGTCGCGCCGTCTCCCATAGACTCTATAGTGAGAACGTCCTGCTGTCTCCCATAGACTCTATAGTGAGAACGTCCCGCCGTCTCCCATAGACTCTATAGTTTAGAACGTCCCCCCGTCCCCCCATAGACTCTATAGTAGAAAAGTCCCCCCCGCTCCCTGCTTTGGGGCAACCCGGGAAAAAAGGGGGTGGTGGGGATGGGTGTTTTATTAAAAATTAAAAAATAAAAAACCAAAATTTAAACAAAAAAAAAACCCCATTTAAAGGGTTTCCACCCCCCCACCGGGGGGGGTTGTTTTTCCCACCCCCCCCCCCTTTCCCCCAAGGGGGGGCGCTGGGGGGGCCGCCTGGGCAAAAAAAGGGGTGGGGGGCGGGGGGCCCGGTAGGGGGGGGGAAACTGGAAAATTTGGGGGGGGTCTTGGGGGTTCCCCCCCCCTATTTTGGGGGCCGGGGTTTAAACCAAAAAGGGTTTTGGGAAAAGGGCTTCATTCCCCTTTCCCTAAATGTTAAAAAGGGGGAAATTGGGGGGTGGGGGGGAGGGGGGGTCCCTTAAGGGGGGTCGGGGGGCCCGGCCCCCGGGGGGTAAAAACCCCCCCCAAAGGGGATTTCCCCTTTTTTCCCCGGGGTTCCCCCCTTCCCCTCCCCCCCCCCCCGTTTTTGAGGGGAGGGGGGTTTCGAGGCGGCGGGGGGGTTTTTTTTTTTCCTTTTCCCCATCCCCGGGTTTATTAATTAAATTAAAGGGGTTCCTTTTTTGGGGGAGGGGGTCCAGCCCACTCCCCCTAAATTGGGGGGGGGTTCCATTGCCCCGGGGGGGGGGTAATTTAAAAAAACCCAAGGTTTCCCCCAAAAAAACCCCAAAAAATTTTCTACCGGGGTTCCCGATGGGGGGCCCGGGGGGGTTTTTAAACGGGGGTTTTGGGGGGGGGGGTCGGGTCGGTGGGGGGGTTTTGGGCCCCCCCCGGGGGGTGGGGGGAAGGGTTTTTTCCCAAAAGTTCAAAAAAGGTGGGGGGCCCCCCCCCAAAAAAATCTAAAAAACCCAAAAAACCCCCCCCCCCCATTTTGGGGGGTCCTGGGGTTCCCATGGCTTAATTAAGGGGGGGAAAAAACCCCCCCAAAAAAAAACCCAAACCGGTAAAAGGGGCCCCGGGGATCCCATGGGGCTCAGGGGGGGGGTGGGTCCCCCCCCCCCCCCCCCCCCCTTGAAGGGGGGTGGCTGTTTGGGTTTTGGGTGGCCGGGACCCCCCCCCCCTTTTAGGAACTTATTTTGGGGGGGGTCCGGCCGTCTCCCCCCCCCCCCCCCCCCAAAGTCGGTTGGAAACCCCCCCCCCCCCCAAAACCCCCAATTAAAAAACCTCCCCCCGTTCCCATGACTCTATGTAAGAACCCCCCCCGGCTGCCCCTCCCATGGGACCAAATATTGAGAACGTCCCGCCTTTCCCCCATAGACTCTATAGTAAGAAGGGTTCCCCCCGTCTCCCAAAAGGACCTATAAAAAAGAAGGGTCCCTCTGTCCCCCATGGGATCTATAGTAAAAAAGGTCCCGCTGTCCCCCATAGACCTATAGTAAGAAGCCCTGCTGTCCCCCATAGCCCTTTATATTTAAGAATGCCCCTTCTGTCTCCCCATGGGACCTATACAAGAACTTTCCCGCTGCCCCCATAAAACTCAATGGAAAAGAACCCCCCCGCTTTTCTCCATAGCCCTCTATAGTAAAACCCCCCCGCCGTCCCCCAAAGCCCTCTATAGTAAGAACGTCCCGCTGTCTCCCAAAACCCCTATAGTGAAAACTTCCCGCTGCCCTTCCTTTAGCCCGCTATAAAAACGCCCCGCTTCCCCTTCCCAAAAGACGCTATAGTAAGAACGCCCCGTTTGCCCTCCCATGGGGACCCCTATGGGTAAGAACTTCCCGCTTTCTCCCATGGGACTCTATTTTGAGAACGCCCCTGTTCCCCTTTAGACCTATGGGTGAAAAAGGCCCCCGCTGTTTTCCCATAGACTCTAAAGAAAACGCCCCCGGCTGCCCCCCATAAAACCTCTATAGTGAGAACTTTCCCGCTGCTCCTAAAAGACTCAATAAAAACGCCCCGGCGTCTCCTAAGACTCAAATGGGAAAGAAGCCCCCCGCTGTCTCCCATGGGCCCTCTATATAAACAACGTCCCGCTGTCCCCCCAAAGGGACTCTTTTTAACAAACGCCCGCTGTTTTCCCATAGACTCTATAGAAAAAAAAACGCCCCGCGGTCTCCCATAGACTCTTTTTGTAAAAACCCCGCCCCCGCTGTCCCCCAATAGACCCCTATAGTAAACAACCCGTGTCCCCAAAAGACTCAAATAGTAAAAAACGTCCCGCTGTCTCCCATAGACTCTATAGTGAAAAACGTCCCCCCTTTCCCCCTTTAGACTCTAAAAGAAAGGGAACGTCCCGCTGTCCCCCTAAAATCTATTTTAGAACGTCCCCCCCCCGGTTTTCCCATAGACTCATAAGTAAAACCCGCCCCCGCTGTCTCCCATAGACTCTATAGAAAAAAACGCCCCGCGGGCCCCTTCCCCCATAAAACTCATATTGAAAAAAGGGCCCGCTGCCCCAATAATTTCTATAGTAAGAACTTTCCCGCTGGTCCCCATAAACTTTATAGTAACCCCCGGGCCCCCCGCTTTCCCCCCTTTAGCCCTCTTAGGCAAACCTTCCGCCGGCCCCCCAAGCTTTTTTTCTTCTTTTTTTTAAAAAAACTGGGGGCTTTTAAAATGTTCAAAACCCCCCCCCGGCCCCGGGCCCCCAAAAAATTTCCCAACAAGTTTTGGGAAAACCCGGGATCTTTTGGCCCCGAAAATTTTTTGGTGTTTTTTTAAAAAAAAAAAACCCCTCCCCGGGAAAACCCCAAGTCCCCCCCTAAAAGTTTTGTTTAAAACTTTAAAATTAACCTGATAAAAACTGCATACAAGGATCAAATGTGCCCTTTAAATTTTTTTGTACCTTTCGAAATAAAATGATCAGGGCTTTGGTCCCTAACGATTTTTGCCAATTATATTCTTTCGCTAAAAAATACTTTTAAAAGGTTTTTGGCAGTAAAAAAAACTTTTTTTAAATGGTCCCAAAAATTATGGTAAAAAGGAAATTTTAGTGCCAAAATCAGTTATTTAAAAAAAATAAATAAAAAAAAAAAAAAAATGAAAAAAAGATTCTTGTGGCAAAATTTTAAAAAACCCGAAATTTTTTTGCGTCAGAAGTGAAAAACTTATTAGCGCCAAATTCTTTTAAAAGGAAAAGTAATTTTGTCCCAAAAAACGAAAAAAAAGGGGATTTTTGTCCCCAAAATAAGAAAAAAAAAACGTTTTTTTTTTGCGGAAAGAATGGGAAAAAAGGGTTATCTGGGCTTTTAAACCCCCAAAAAAAAACCGTTTTTTTTTTTCAAATTTTTGGCAACAAAAACATTTTTTTTTTTTTTTTTTTTTTTTTACAGTTTTTGGGGGTTGAAAAACCCCTCTCATTGTGTCTCACCCTGAAAGTAGTTTTTCCCAATTTTGCAATGTATTTTTTTTTTCCCTGGCCCTACCCCCTCCAAATTGAAAAATGCTGGGGAAAATTTTGGGCGCAATATAAATAAAGGAAAATTTAAAATTATTTTTAAAAAGTTTTTTGTCCCCTACCTTAAAAAAAAAAATAAATTTCCCGCAAAATTTTAAAAAACGAAAATTTTTTAGCTTCAAAGCGAGATAATATTTAGCGTAAAAGGGTCCGTAAAAATACGGATTTCAGCAAAAAAATCTGTTATAAAAAAAAACAAAAAAAAAAAAAAAACGGGGACAAAAGGGGCCAAGAAAATAAAAAATGTTTTTTTTGGCGAAAATTTTTAAGTTTAATTTATCTTGCCCCCAAAAATCTTTTAAAAAAAAAAATGGACTTTAGGGCCAAAATCCAAGGCAAAAAAATGGCCGTTTTTTCAGCTGCTTTTGACAGGAGGGGACAGAAAACTCAGTTTCATGAAGGTTTTCAGTAATTCGTTTTCAGGTCGCTCCTTGCCCACTGCAGGGGAGCCTTACTCGCATACAATCTCCATAAAAAGACAACAAATTCAAGCCATGCGCCCGAAAATTCTGTTCAGCCAAGAAAAAAATCCTACCGCAAAATTTGAGGTTTGTGAATATATCCTTAAAGGGAAAAGTTGCTGAAGGCCAAGAATTCCACACGTAACTGAAGCTTTATAGGGGTCGTCTCACCACAACAGTTTATTTACCTTTGCCGACATGCTGAAAGCTATTCCCAAATACATTGCTGATCTAATTTTGCCTTATTTCAGACCCCGAGCATTTCCTATCTCCGTCTTGGAGTACACAAGCTTGTTCCTAGTTAACCATCCACTTCTCTCTGCTCTAGCAGGGGCCAGGAAGGTGACCTTGCTCCCTGTTGTGTCTAAGCAGCACTGATGCTTATTTTTCTTACTGGCAAATGTTGACGTTTAAGAGCTCTGCAGCCTTCTGTCCCCGCTGGTAAAACCACTCAATCACAAATGTTCCTCTAAAAGGCTCAGTGAGGAATAGGAGCGTTGAATCGCTAATCACTGCTGAGGAACCACCCACAGCCTAAACAGAAAGTGGGAGCCTGAGGCTGTAGAACCACCCACAGCCTGAACAGGAAGTGGGAGCTGTAGAACCGTAATGAGGCTGTAATGACAGAGAAATGCAGCAGCAAGGGGAGATTAGTCTGCTCTGCCATTCTGGTAGATATTTATGTATGTACACATACAGAGTGTGTGTTTATATATATATATATATATATATATATATATATATATATATATATACATACACACACACACACACACACACCCCACACACACAAACATACAGAGTACATATATCTATATATGTATATATATCTATATATCTATATCTATATATCCCTCTCTCTCTATCCCCGATAAACCAGTTCTGGAGCATCACCTGCCCCGCTCCATACCAGCGGAGCGCCCCCATACGCTGCCGGAGCCGTGACACTTCCTGGAAGCAGCTAATTAGCTGCGATTTATGGCCCCTGCTGATTGCAGAATATAAATGACACTGCTATATTGATATTTTAATTTGGATTTGGTGACGACCTTTCAAAGATAATTAGGCCCTTGATTAGAATAAGAGGTGATAAATAATACGGAGCGAAGCCTCCTGAACGCAGCGGCCGAGCCAGGATAAAATGATCCCGGGGCGACAGCGAGGACTGCACACGAGGATCCTAATCACCGGCGACTCTCATCCAAACCCATTAACCTGCCGTCCATCGAGGGAGCCAATGACAAATACAGAAGCTCGCAGGACCTTGTGCACACAATCGCCGGCAAACCTGCCGGATCAATAGGGGTTGGGTATTAACCAATTCCAAGAAGAAGAGAACCAAGGCCGATTATTATGGAGGCCACAACAATGGCGCCTGATAGACGCCCCTAATGGAAAAACCTGCAACACCGGAGGCAGACAAGATGAGGTTTCCGGTCTCCAGAGTCCATGTTTTGTGGTCTCTGCACCAGTGAAGCTGAGCTCTGTGATATATAGGGTTATATGATAGAGGAGAGGAGCTGAGCTCTGTGATATATAGGGTTATATGATAGAGGAGAGGAGCTGAGCTCTGTGATAAAATAGGGTATATGATAGAGGAGAGGAGCTGAGCGCTGTGAAATATGGGGTTATATGATAGGGGAGAGGAGCTGAGCGCGTGATAAATAGGGTTATATGATAGAGGAGAGGAGCTGAGCTCTGTGATATATAGTATATGATAGAGGAGATGAGCTGATCTGTGATATATAGGGTTAAGATAGAGGAGAGAAGCTGAGCTCTGTGATATATAGGGTTATATGATAGAGGAAAAGAAGCTGAGCTCGTGATATATAGGGTTATTTTGATAGAGGAGAGAAGCTGAGCTCTGTGATATATAGGGTTATGATAGAGGAGAGGAGCGAGCTCTGTGATATATAGGGTTATATGATAGATGAGAGGAGCTGAGCTCTGTGATATATAGGGTTATATGATAGAGGAGAGGAGCTGAGCTCTGTGATATATAGGGTTATATGATAGAAGAGAGGAGCTGAGGCATAAGTCTCCACCAGGGCTGTGGAGCCTAAGTCATGGTCAATTTTGGTGGCTTCTGGTCCCATTTATTATATATTGTCAGTCCATTTTATAGTGCAGTGCCAAGAGCAAGAAGCATTGTGTGCAGCCAGTGCTGCTGCTCCCATATCTTCAGTCTTATCACATGAGGAGTGTAAGTGATGACATGGAGCAGGCAAAGCGCTGCCCTAGGGGAAAAGATTCTGCTCTCAGGGCAAACAGATTTCAGCAACATTTTTCATCTGTTCTCAAAGAAGTGTAAGAGTTTAACCATTCATCAGACCTGACTGTGGCTGAGGCAATTCCTTTATACCCTGACATTGTTAGAGATGTTGCCCCTGTGGTCACCACTTTGCCCCCAAGTTAGTGTAGAGAGGCCGTTCTCTAGCCTGGAAATAATGAGATCAGATGTGAGGTCATGTATGCAGGATCTGATGGAGGCGATACTATTTCTCAGAACAAATTCAGAGACTCCACGAATGTTATTCAGGACATTTTTGTTGAGAACTATTTTTCACCACTTACTGCAGAGTTTTACAGATTTACAATTATGAAAGTTTTTTTGTGTTCTTAAGTCGTAGCCAATACATATATTTAAACTTCTACCTAAATAGCTTGATTATTGTATCAGCCGGATGTTACCATTTTACTACAGTAAAGTTATCACTTAAACATGCGCCAAGTATGAGGTAGTTGGGGAAATTGAGGAGTTGGGGGTTTTGGCTTGCCGACTCCACAGCCCAGGTCTCCATACGTCTATATTGTAGCACTTCCTAATGGGGAACGTTGCCTAAAGTCCTAGAAAAGTTTAGAGAATTCCGAGGGGCAGGGGTTTCAAACTGCGGCCCTCCAGCTGTTGGGAAACTACAACTCCCATCATGCCCACTGTTATAGATTATACAAATGCATGATGGGAGTTGTAGTTTCCCAACAGCTGGAGGGCCGCAGTTTTGACACCTGTGCCCTAGGGTATCAATATTATCACTGCCAAGTAGAAACTAACCCTATACGCACACATTAGGGGAGATACACTACTCACAAAAACTTAGGGAATTTGGCTTTTGGTTGAAATTTCAAATTACATAAAAAGGTCTAGAATTTTTTTTTTTTTTTTTTTTTTTTTTTTTTTTAACATGAACTAAAATGCGTCGATCTCGTCCAACTGTTCAATGTTTCAGGACTTTCTGCACAACTTGCTGATCTCTAACAAGGAGCTTAATGGCAAAACAGGTGTTTGATCCCTGAATCGCCCAATAAATTTACGGGATCAATCTGAAATAGGATTTAAACAGTCCTCCCCATC